>VNJQ01006299.1:0-37641 GCA_008042515.1 Drosophila truncata | reverse complement strand
CATCTTGACTGCTATTTTGATGGCTTCAAGAATAGCAATCGCCTCTGCTGTGTAAACTGAAGAGTAGCTTGGAAGGACAGCTTGTTTAAGTATATCATCTTCTGTCGTTACCGCAAAGCCAATTATTTCCTTACTCAAGGAACCGTCTGTGAAGAGAAGCGTGAAGTTGTTGCTCATAAGCTGGTGTTTAATTTCCAGAAATTGTTGGACAAATATGTCCTTGTTTGTGTTCGATTTTTTTAGTCGGCTTAGTCGGGTATCTATCAGATTGATATCCAGAAACCAGGGCGGTAATGTTGGTTTAGTCTTATGAGGAAGAGAGGTTGGAAGTTCGAGCTTGAGACCTAGAGAAATGCAGCGGTTGACGGTAGAGGATCGGTATTTTTTTGTGTTATTTTTGGTTATCCGGTGAATAATTTTTCCTAGAGGGGTATCGCTTGCGTGTATTATAGTGTTGATTGTTTTGGTTTGTAAGTGTTCGATTCTGTTATCTAATGGTTCGATGTTAGATTCCAGGTATAGATTGAAGGTGGGTGTTGAGCAGAAGGCTCCCAGAGACGTTCGCAATATTGAGTTGATTAAAGTTTTAATTGGTTTTATGAGTGACTTTGGAGAGTTACCATATATCGGTAGAGCATAGTCGATTTTGGAAATACAGAGACTTTTGACGATTTGGACAAGGGTGTTGGGGTGGCTGTTATATTTTCCGCTGGAGAGGCATTTTATTATGTTTGATGATTTCTGTAGTGATTTGTATAATTTATTGATGTGAGGCTAGTTTATAATTCATCATACAGTGTACAAATAAATAAATATTATTTAATATATTTTCAAGGTCAAATATATAGAGGAAGAATCTTTTAATTATTGCTAATCGTAATATGAACTTTTAGATTCCCAAAATATCCACCTAATCCCCGAACACATCTTTGGATGGCCCTGTTTTGATGTTGGGAAAAATCAGGGTATACACACATATATTTATAAATACATATTATTTCCTCGCATTCCACCTAGACCGGTTTATCAATGACTTGCGCACCCAAAACTGCGCAGCCTCTTTGCTGCAGCTATCGGCGGCTGATAACAGCTGTTCGATTAAGGACTCCCTCGGCCCAAATCCCCAAGCTCCACATCTACGCCTCCAACAACAACAGGTGTTCCCCCAAGCACTGATGTAAACAATAACAAAGCCAGGGAGGCTGCGCAGCTAAAAAGCCGAGTCGAACCATCAATGGACTGAGCAGCAGAGGAGCACAGTTCTCCGGAAGTTGGCAACACAGCTGGGCTCTAAACTGGGTCAAAGACGGGCCTCTGTCTCTGAAGGCACGTACACACGAATGTCAAGGACAAGGACACATCGATGGCATCGAGTCCAGGTCCACACTCTCGTAAGTGTAATGGCCTGTGAAGCCGTGGGGCAATGTATGGCTTAATTGCTCTGGGCGGATTTTCCGGCTCTTAAGCACCTTTTCACCCTTCAGGCCTGGCCGGGCATTATGGGGCCTGTGGCCTGTGTTATGTACCTAAGCAAAGCATTTCAAACGAATATTTGTTGCTGTACATTTTTGCTCTGAATACGCGCTGTGTATCTGTGTCATAGTTTTTATAAATAGCGCGCATTAAATTGTTGTAGATAGACTGCGCACAAAAGGCGCCCGAGGGGCCAGCAGTGGTGCTGATGGTGGTGGTGGTGCCGCCTTCTATGTAGATGGGATCCGCCAGCGTATCGGGCGGGAAAGCCAAAAACCAAAAACCAAAGAGAAAGGCATGGGGAATAGAAGAACTTTTTGGAAGATGTATAAATATTGAAATGGCTTTCAGCTTTTCAGGTGTTGCGGTGTTTCGGTGATGCCGTCAAACAATCGGGGGCGAAAATCGGCCATTTAACACCCCCGCTCGACCGACCGGCTGACAAAACATTTCGATCCCGAATGATAACACGCAAGACCTGAGCAATCCGTTGAAAATACTCTCGGGGCTTGCCAAAATAACGATCAGGGTCGATGAGTGTATAAATATACATACGCGTATGTGGCCAGTACATGGTTCGGCCAAGGAGCAGCTACATATGTGTAGGTGTTCGTGTCGTGGCATCTCCCCCTCTTGGCCCCTCCATGGAGTCTCCTCCCCGCTACTATTAATCTATTGCGCAGCCCCATAACAATAAAGCCCCTCCTGGCGTCTCCTGCCGCCAACTATGTTGCCTAAAATATTATCTGCAAAATCATCTGTAACATCGAATGATATTCAACACTATCCGGCTGGGAATGCCACAAGCGATTATTATTTTGCCTTCACGAACCAAACACGAAATAAAAAGAAAATATACACACAGAATTGCCGAAAAGAAAAAAATAATGGTTTAAAAATAGAAGCCCTGTTAGGAGGAGAGCACAACAAACGGCTCCATGGGAGAGCCTCGGCTAGAGAGGCGGCGCGTTCGAAGGCGAAAAAAGTTCCCAAGATGAAAGTAAATTCTTGGCATCGAACTCGGCACCCCAGCGATGCATGGGTGTGAGTGTGTGTGCTGCAGCCTTGCGCAGGAGAAGAGCGAGTGTTTCGTCACTCGCTCGGCCACTCGGCTGCGAATGTATCTGTAATCCGTATCTGTGTGCGCTCTGCGATCCGCCGCTGGCTATCACCTCAGAATTACCTTGCCGTAGTGGCGCCGACGAATAACGTTCAGTCGAGACCGAGCTCATCCGCGATACAGTTGATTTTCGCATCTAACAGACAAAATGGTGAGTGCTCCCAGTGGCCAAGGAACTCTACACTTCCTCCTCCTCGAATATCCAGTGATCTTACATCTACATATGATGGCATCAGTTCGAATAACTCAAGAAATTAATGCAAAACTCTCAAATCTTTTTACGATTCCGTTGACAGGCTGATGTTCCAAAGCGTGAAGTTGAAAGTAAGTTGAACCGCAAAGAACAGGATTATCTTTAACCTCAAATGCAATCGAAATCCATCAAAGTTAAATGACAAACTGAAAAGTATAAAAACCAGTATAAACCGAGGAAAGTCAGGAGCGACCTGGCCAAGGACTAAGAATTATAAAAATCGCGCAACTTGCTGCAAATCTCTCTGTGGCTGCCTTCGAAAAACTTGATTACATAATGTGCGCGTGTGAGATACACATAATATATATGTATTTAGATACAACGAAAAGTACACAAAAAGCCAGCGAACATATTTCGTAATCACTTGGAATATACCCCATATATATACACACACCACAAACCCTACATATACGCGAGCCTATATATATCATTTGTTGCGGAAAATTTTCATTACGGAATGTCTATATGCATCGCCGTCGATCTATTTTCATCGCCCTCGCCCCGATCGATCGACACTTGACCGACCGTTGGGATGAACCAGAAAAAAAAGCCAACGGGCAGTCACCATTCTATCCACCGGGAAAAACTAGTGCGAAGATAAGTTGGACTTGGGGAAAGCTCGCGGGGAAAAAGACAGTGTGGAGATGTTGTGTATATTCGATGGGATGGTCGGGATACCGAGCGCGCGAACCCGCGAACGCTGATCGTTCAGTGATCTAATTTTGGCCAAGTTATTTCTCGAGATTTATTTTCGTTCAAACGCACCGAGAGCGACAGAGAGAGAGTGTACATCTTTGTATACGTAAATGTATATGTGCTAAGCATGTATATAGCGAAGACGTTCGGTTCGGGTGTCGGATTACGTATACGCAGTGTGTGCTTCGGGTTGGCAACGCTCCCAGATCGCCACTCACGCACACACACACACACACACCCGCTAGTGACAGTAACTAATGGGCTGCCGTGTCAAGATTTTCATGATGACCAAAAATGTGCGTACCAGAAATTTCAGGGTTACCACATCGACCCCGTTTCCGAAGGGTGTCAGCGGGAGAGTAGGGGTAAAAGGATTATTTTTAAACCAATGATAAACGATCAATGCAATAAAAAAATAAACAATAATTTGATGAGATTTTCGTGCAAATATAACAATCGATGGATGCTAACCAACTGTCTTTTGTGCAGATGTCGAATTCGTTTTCGAAGTCATGGGTTCCCCCGGCGAGGGCATTGATGCCGTCGACCTAGGAGATGCCCTCCGCGCTCTGAACTTGAACCCCACCTTGGCGCTGATCGAGAAGATGGGCGGCACCAAGAAGCGCAACGAGAAGAAGATCAAGATGGATGAGTTCCTGCCCATCTACTCACAGGTGAAGAAGGAGAAGGAGCAGGGTTGCTATGAGGACTTCATTGAGTGCTTGAAGCTCTACGACAAGGAGGAGAACGGCCACATGATGCTGGCTGAGCTGCAACACGCCCTGCTGTCGCTTGGTGAGTCACTGCCTGAGGTACTTGTTTATCAGATATAATAATCAATCAATCTCATTGTAAACAGGTGAGAACTTGGATGACGAGCAGGTGGAGACTCTGTTCGCCGACTGCATGGACCCCGAGGATGATGAAGGCATGATCCCCTACTCCCGTGAGTATTCGCCAGCCGAGCAATCTGTCTGGATTGCCGCATTTCTCAGCAAATGCACATGTTGTAAACGCCGTTTGTCTATTCCACATGTCACTCTTTGTCTGCGCACAAACCAAATCTCCCCACCAACCACTCTGCACCTGCACTGTGCACTTTGTACCGTCTCGGCCTGAAACCCCAACGAATGTGTTCTCTGTTTGTTATGCGTGTCACTGCCACTGTCACTGCCCTGCACCGACACCAACACCATACACACTGAATCACTCGAAACAACACACAACAAATCTCCCGAATGCCACTCGAATGGTCTCTCTGCACGGTGACTGTGTGCTCCTGTGTCCTGTGTTCTCCCGCCGTTTGTCGTCGCTCCACACAGAGTTCATCCAGCGCTTGATGAGCGATCCAGTCGTCTTCGACTAAACAGTAAGTAGGGTTTGAGCTAGCCCACACTCCCGAAAAGGTCCACCTGATGTCCGGATGATGTCTACGTGTCCCAAAGCACCCACGATCCTATGCTAATCTCGTTCTCTTTGCCCTCTATTTCACAGCATTCCTCGCCAGAATGTGTGATAGACCAGATCAGCTATAAATAGTTACAAACAACAACAACAGCAACTATAGAGCAACAACAACAACACCAACAACAAATTTATAGCAACAACCATTCTCCATAGATGTTATATTCATCGCTAACTCTCTCTATCTCTCTCTCGTATATTATTTTAATTAAAAATTACATCTGCTACTACAACTGCAAAATTGAACTTCAAGATAATATTATTTTTTAAAAAATAAAAAAATTTAAATTATAAAATAACGAAAAAAAAACTGAAAAAATTCAAACTTTTTTGTGCACCATTATTTTGTTATGAATATTTGATTTGTTGGTGATGATTACACAAACACACACACACGTAACGAACCAACAATAGTTAATCATTATTTTTTATGAAATAAACAAAATAGCAAATAAAATAATGTTTAGGAAAATTCTATAACCGGAACCCCAAGGGAAGAATCTTCTTCTTGGTGGTTGATCCCGGGCCTTCTTCCGAGGCCTTAACATGTGAAATGTGTGAAAGTGGATTAAGTGAAATGTATTTAAATAAACACTAAGAAATACCTGTGCAGCCGTAAAGGTGTTGCACGATCAATTAAACAATGCCGTTGGGGTTGGGAAGGATATTTCATGGAAAACGGCATAATTAGAAGGAGAAAAAAGAAAGATTTTAATTCTACATTTCTTTAATACTTAAAAAATAAATTAAATGATTCGATTAAATTAATAAAAGTTTTAGCTGAAAAAATCAAGTTTTTTAATATATTTTTTATATTATATTATTATTACTTTTTTCAACGTAATGCAGACATTTGTATATAAGATAGATAATTAATTGGAAATAGTTAATATTACATTTTTAAAATGAATAATAGTTTAAAATAATAGCTTTTCTTGAAAAGTAAAGGTTGACATTAGATTTTTTGTATTTGTAGTTATCATTTCATAAAATTGTAGACAAAACTTTTGTTTTTTTTTTTTAATGAAATTTGTTAATTTTAATTAAGGTAGATACTGATTTAATTAAGAATATTATAATTTATAATTTATGGCGGTTGTCAGATGTATATTACGAGGTAAGCGAAATTTTACACATCGCCACCTATTGATCTAAAATATAAGTTTTGAGTGAAGACAAGAACCAATTAATTACCTGGGTCGAGACTCAAACCTTGGCAGCACTGGTCTCGAGAAACAAATGGTCTCGAGACTTCAAACATTATCAGCCTTTGAAACAAGAATATATTTTATTTAGCTAATATTAAAGCTTTTAGTAAAAATATTAGTTATTATGCTCATATTTTTAATGACAGCTTATAATTGATGTAATAGAAAACACAAGATGAATATTAAAATATGCTATTTGTAAAGGTATCAGCCAAATTCAAGCTTAATAAGCTTTTTCCCTTTCAAATATGCCATATATAGCCTGAAATAAGCTAAGCTACCATCACTGGTTGGGAATTTTCAACTGCGCCTGGCCGTTTCAAAATTCGCACCAACAGAAATCCAAATAAATTAGACGAGTGCGCCAGTGAAGTGCGAGTGAGCGCGTCGCAACGCTGAAAAAGTGTTATTCTACCCCTGGGGTTAGATATGCAATAGAGAGGCAAGATCCAAAGGCATTCCAAACGCTGCGATAAAGATACGAAATCGTGAAACACCGAATACCGCCACAGTGCTCAGTGCAAAAGTGAAAAGGATTTGGACCCCAGGATATACACACACAAAAGTGCCGCATCCCGTTTTTCCGTGAGTGCAACCGACACATAAGTACACACACACACACTCTCGCTCGGCTTTCAACATGGCGGATGTCCTGGAAAAAAGCTCCGTGCTGGATGCTGTGCCAGCACTAGGCGACCCCCATCCCCAATCCCAGGCCCAGTCGCTCCAGCAGCTGCAACAGGAAGCGGCGCCACCACAACAGCAACAGCAACAACAACAGCAGCAGCCGCAGCCGCAGCAGCAACAGCAGCCACAGAAGCCCGCACCTGCGAGGGCCAATCATGAGCAAAAAGGTAAGAGTGACTTCACACCGCATTACGCATACGCCGCGTTCGCCTTAGAAAATCAATTAGGTAAAGTTCCAGGCACGCCTCTCCATCTCCGACTGCATTGGCAATGGCTCAATTAAAGGAAGTGTGCTGCCGGCACACCCCAGGACATTCGGTTACGGTTATGTCAGGCGAACATGCAGCTCCGGCTCACGTCATGCCCTCCATCTAGCCGGTTTCAGGCAGGAGGGGACATTATGCAAATAGATTTGTCAGGTTCGGCGCACTCAAAGCCATTGTGTGCTGCGATCTGTTTGCTCAGCCGCCGCTTTAGGCCGTCTGAAGGGGGCTCGACTGTCTGTCTGTCTGTCTGCTGCGTGTGACAGGCGGCAAGGGGAAGGATGTGTGGGAGGCGGGGTAATGACCTGCAACAGGGACAGCTTTTAATTGTGCTTCCAGAGCTGCATTGTCGAGGCTCTCCAGTGTGTATCTATCAGATACAGAGGCACAGATACGGGCACGGCGATAAAAGTTATCAGCCATTCGAGCTCGTGCTGATGCGGCCGTAGATGTTGCGGTCGCTCTGCAGCTGACCTCGTTTCGAATCAAGCAGCGGCAAGTGCACCTACTCACCGAAAGGTCGGTTAGCTGGACAGAATTTGCTGGGTAAATAATATAATACATATAATTGCGAGCTGTTCCTGCCAGGGCATTCCCCAGTCGGCAATAGACTTCATTGGGTTAGCGGGTGTTGAGTGAACAGTGTACACCCCTGCCTCGGCTGATGATTAAATCAAGTCAAGAGCAAACCGGCTCTCTGTTAAATAATAATAAAAAACAATAACAAAGCAGCGCCGCTTTAGCTTTGTTTAGTGCGAATGTCAGAAGAGTAGAAATATAGTTGTTGATTACTATCAACGCTCTCATCCGCATGAAGTCACCCGTGGACACCTGCTCTATATCATCCTGATTCCAGATTATATGTCCCTGCTGATAAGCAGGTGAAATGTTGGCACTTTCTTTCTATGTCAATCATATTTCGCAAAACATATATTCGCGTGACGTAATTGAGAAACGAAAACAAACCCCTCTCTTTGCACATTATTATTGTTATTCTGCGCTCGCGGTCTTTAAAAATAGCCAAGATTCGGTGCAATTTCTGTCGCCTATTTCGCTTTGGCTTTTCAATTATCACAAAACGCTGCCAGCTGAGCGACAGTTTCGTTTCTCATTTGCATTTTGGCTCTGCAATTGATTTTCCCTCGTGCTTTTTCTCCTTTCCCTTCTCCGTCTTCAGAGAAACGAGCTAATGGGGGCGTGCTCTAGATACTTTTGTGCTTTTGAGATACTTTTTACCCAACCAACGGCTTTAAAAACTCTGCTAATTGTTAAGGTTTCCGCTCCGAGAAACAATTACCGAATATTTGGAGCCATATTTGTGAGGCATTCGGCGGCCACGCCTTGCCTTCAGTTAATTCAAGCAAGACGAAAGTTGGTCGTTCAGATTTTGTGACTTTTGGGATACGCTTGGCTCCCCCGCCCGCATATGGTCTTTACGATTAATTAATTAGTCGGAAAAATGCTAGTGACAGTCAGGAATACCTGGTATTAACCCTACAATGCCGCATGCATGCTTGGAGGTGCAACAATTAGCATTCACATGGCGCACAATGAGCGTCCATTAGGTTGTTATTGTCTCGTAACTGCATTAATGCATTGTGTATCTGATGGATGCATCTCGCAGCTTGAGGCGCGGAATGCGGCACAGTTTCGGCTTGATTAATTAATTATAAAATTAAAAGTTTGATCAATAAAGTTTGCTGCAAAAATTAATAATGCTCCGAGTTTTGGCTGCCAGCTTTAGAGTCTCAAGGGTTCAGGGTTCACGGCTCAGTCGGGCTGGTGGGTGGCAGGTTGGGTGTTTGCCTAATTGTTTTCCCGCGAACAAAGTGTCGCTAGACACGCGACACGCAAATCCCGCCCCAGCTGCAGCTCCGTACTCCGAGTACTCCGTGCTGCCCTCTAATTAAAGCCACAAAAGAGTTGTCAAATGGCTTCGGCGCGAACATCGCCCCGGCTGACAATACCGATATTCCAGTTCAATAAACTCGGCCAGCGGTGGCTGTCTGTGACCGGGGACCTGCTCTGATTTCGATTCACTCGATTTTACCAGCGATTTTCCACCAGTTTCCACCGGCTTATGGCCATGCATATCTGCACTTTCGTTGGGGAGTCTCTTCGGAGCCGTTGGGTGGGTTGCCGCTTGCCCAATCTCCATTGCTACCCCAGTGGCCACTAGCAGCCACTGCCTCTTTGGGCAGACGCCGCATAATTTGTTGTTCTGCTTGTAGTTTGAGCCAAGTCCATGTACGGGGCGGCATCGCCCGTTTTGGCCGACATCGGGTATCGTGCGTGCGGCTGCCGCACTGACAATTGCCACATTTTGTGGAAGGCAATCAATAATCGAAGTGCGTCAAAAATACAAATGTTAAAGTTGCCCAGCCACCAAGCTCCTACCACTCGACCATAAATCTAACCATGTTCGACACGAAATGCACGTCACCTGAGGTCCTAGTCGATAATACAGCCATAAATTTGGCTCTTGATTAATTGATTAGGTGTCGCCGCAGGGAGAACCAATATTATTCTCAACGTTCAATTACCAAGCAAAAGTGTGAATTAAAGATGGATATATGTATGTCTGGAATCAAAACACTTTAATTATATGTTTATTTGAGTCTTGAAATAAATCTAATTCAGCATAGTTATAATTAAGTTTTCTTTCATTTAAAGCTACTGGCTTTAAGTATGTTTTAGCCAAAGTAGCTGACATCTTAGCTTATTAATAAAAATAATTAATTAAATAATTAGAAGCCTCTAAATATTCTTTTTTGACTTAGAAAGCATATTTTATATTCCGACTTAAAGAGAGGTAGCTTCAAATAATTTTCTTTCACCTCAACATTTCTGTCTGTGTTAACCACCTGCGCCTTGCCTTGGGTTCCTATTAAAACCAAGCTGTGATTCATCTTCTACGCAGCAGGATAATTCGAGTTTGACCAAACATGCGCAGTTGGCGAACCCAGCAACCACATGAGGATTCCGCCCTCGACAGAGAGCATACAGGAATGCTGAATAGAATAATCAATGAGCATAGCGTAGGCACGGAATTGACCAAGGGAAGGAAGCCAACCAAAAAAAGGGAAGGCATGCCGATAGATACAGCGCAAGCAAGGCAAACCGGCTGCATCCCCCGAAAAAGCAAAACAAATGCCGGGCGGTTAGGACGGAAATCGAAAGCACTTGGGGGTGGCAAAACCACCCCCAACGCCGCCGAGTGACAATAACACCAGCAATTCGGCCTTGGTTTGCGTGCGTTTCCGATTAAATGCACTCGCTTTACATAATTTGTTCGTAATTGATTTTATTTACACTAAATGGATTTATTTTAAATTGAATCCTGAAGTAAATTGAAAGTTTTTCTTATGGAAATATTCAAAACATGGAATAAAAACAATAGCGTAACATAAAACTTAATTTATTAATAACCTAAAGTGAATTTTACAAGTTAGGCAGGTAGCTATAGATACTATTACAATAAAAAGGTGTTTTCTCTAGTTTAAAAATGCCGCGAAAAGTTCAGTGCGTTTATAAGTCGGATGTAATGGTGATGCCAGACTGTGTAAGAAAATGCGCGCCAATTTGCCTGTGGTTCAAATACTAACTACCTTTGGGGTTGCTGTATTCGCTATATTAAGGCACACACCATTCGGCGAATTGGTAGTCAGGCGCGGCGAATTTATGTGTCGTTATATTTAAATATGTTTAGAATTAAATATATATTTTATATAAGAAATATATTTTGAATTAGAGTAAAATACTATAAATAAAAAAATAGATAAATGTATTAACAAGCTGTTTCTTCTTTTTTAGGTATGTATGCACTTATATGTGATAAAAAGAGTAAGTGAACATAAATATACACAATTAATATATTCCCAAGATGACTTCACTTATAATTGGTATGTTTATAACAAAAATTAGGTTAAATAAAATTATTATTATCCTATAATATAAGATTAATACGAGTATAAACTAACCTAGGCAACCAAGTCGAAAGTAAACTCTTTCGTCGACAGACATCTAACCTTGGCCATCGAATTAGGCTAAACAACTAGGCAGACATTAGCCAGGAGACTATCTCCCACCACCGTCGAAGAGGTTTATTCTCAGCCAACCTCATGTCAGTTGGGTTCGTCTCTGGTTTACTTTTATGTCTACGCATTAGAGCTCTGCGCTGCCGCCTTGCGTGCTGGCCGCCTGTAAATAGACAACAATTAGGGGAACCTATGACAACAACACCTGGATAATAAATATGATGCGGTGCGTGGCAGGCGGTGCCTGTAGCTGCCTCACATCCCTACACAGTGTGCAGTGTTTGTGTGTGTGCTTGGGGGGCATTAGGAGCAAAGGATTGCGAAGGAATTGCACAAATGCGCGTCCATGCCTCCCCCCGGGGGCCCATTAAATTAATCAAGTCAAATGAAATCTGCATATAAAATCAACGCTACCCCGATGTTGGGCCTGACTGGGCCTCCCTGCTCCACTCCGGATTGGCGTGTTGAATTTGCATTTTTCCCCGGCGCCCCACTAATAAATTTGTATGTCAATAGAATAAGCCAGGCGACGCCAACAAGAACCAGTTCTGGCTTTGCCTCTGCCTTTGGCGCTGCCTTTGCCTTTGCTCCACGAAAATATCCTGCTCTTTGAACTGCGCAAGGACACTTTCTGTTTATGCGCCCCGAGAAGTTTACGAGCGGCTGCTTCGCCAGTCCGACAGAGAGGCAGGCAGGGCAGGGGCAGAGGCGTATCAAAACAAATTCTAAGTATTGTAATTCGAAATTTTTCAAAGCAAATAAAAGCAGTCGAGTTTTAACACTCGCGCCAAACACAACGCAGTCAGAGCTGGCGTCGCGAAGCACAAAGCCGAATAAAATATTAAAATAAATAAGCTAAACTATAGGAAATATATAAAACAATATTGGAAGTAATACCAGTTTAAGGCCATCCTTTGCCAGGTTAAGCAAGAGCTTGTGTCCGGATTGAGACGGGAATTAAGCGACTTCCCTCAACATCCTTGCGGTGAGCGCAAAGTGCAAAGTGCATTAGCCTTCCCAGACTGTACGTGGCCAAGTTATTGCCCTCTTGGCTAGAAAAATCGATACAATTGCACGGCTCGGTTTGACGGCGAACTGCAACAATTGATAGTGGTCGGTCGTCTGTCGTCTGTCGGTGTGTCCGTGATAAAATCGCAACTGCAGTGGCAGTAGTTTCCCACATCCGGGGGAAGCCGAAGTCGAAGCCCCTCAGACCCCTTCCCTTCCTGCTACGAAATTCAATTGCCAGAGGACCAAGTTTGTTAACAATATTTCCCTGGCTAGCCCTGCAAGCGGGGAATCTAATTGAAAAGCGGAACAGTAGCGCTTAGAAGGGGCTCCCCTCGAACTTTTGTGGTTTATGTGCTGCAGCCTGGTCGGAGTTGCACCTGCAATTGTTGGCTTTCCGCCCCTGCCAGCGCGCACACAGCGAGCGATTGTTGATAATCAATTTGGCCAAGACCATTTGGCCACAAATGACAGTTGTCATTGTTGCGGTTGACATGAACATTGTGTGGAATTTCGGTTTATGTCATCCGCGACAGGGAAACAAATCATTGTGGCCCTAATTTGCAGTTGCCTGACAGGCCTCCTTTCAGTGCTTTTTAGTTGGCCAGGAAGTTGGTTTCTGACTCTGACTCGGCACAAGTTCAGTTGCGAGTCGAATGTTGCACGTGCTGAGGCCCCAGTGTGGAGCTCCTCCAGCAGCAGCAGCAGCAGCAGCAGCACCAGCAGCAGCAAGAGTTTAAAGGGAATTACGAGCCGTTTTTCGGTGGGTCTGTGCTATTTTATCGATTTGCCCTCCAAAGGTAACACACAAAAAACT
Source organism: Drosophila truncata (assembly GCA_008042515.1). Taxonomy (NCBI): domain Eukaryota; kingdom Metazoa; phylum Arthropoda; class Insecta; order Diptera; family Drosophilidae; genus Drosophila; species Drosophila truncata. Next base: position 24,615 of record VNJQ01006299.1, on the reverse strand, counting down.
AAATGCGAAAGTTTTCGGTTCTTTTTTTTCTCCGCTTCGACCGCATAAAGTTAATTTCCAGACAGTGCCGAGAACGAGAACGTGAAATAGTCCAGAGTCCGCGTCCGGGTTCTAGTGCCACATAGTGCCTCCTCCTCCTCCGACATGAGTGATACCGATGCGGTGAGTCCTTCTGGTGGCAGTTCAAGTCGAGTACCTGTACCTGTACCTGTACCTGTACCTATAACTGCCTACCTGTGCAATTCAAGAGCAGCACTATAGCACCGCCAGTTGCCCATGCACAAGCGATTTACGAGCATAATTTGAATATGACAGCGGTATTAATGGCCGCATTATTCCGGCAAGGCGACCTTGCATACATCATTGTGGGTCGGATCAGGATCGAACCCTTTGCGAAATAAATCAAACAGCGATTTGCTCTCGGCCTGCATTCGATTTGTGTGTGACTTAGAACTGCCGAAAGCGAGTGCCGAACCACAAACTTTTGTTGAATCAATAAGTCACAAAAACAATTTGGGTCATGTTACAACTGGCAACCGAATTTCATGACAAAATTCCCTAATGGTAACCAAAGAGGACCGCCGCCGCCGACCGACGACGAGAGCCCCCACCAGAACATGCCGAGAATGCCAAAACAATAAAATGTAAACAAATGCAGAAAGAGCCATCAAATTTGAAAGCACCACTCAATGTGAATCGTATTGATACGTCTGCCGCGGATACATGAGTCCTGGCACCCACACTGACACTCTACTACGAATACTTTGCTCCTTGTTGTTGGCCCTGCGATATATGGCCATACATATGCAAATGATATGGGCCAGTTGGAGGCGCGGGAGTGGGTGCCGGCGGGGCCACGTGTGGCATTGGCCAACGCTCTGGCGGCTCATAGAGCCCTGCCAGCTATCGGGTTACCAGACACTTGCACATTTCTGCACCGACACCGCAGGCGAGAAGTCCTGGCTTCAGCTCTAGGATGTACGGCATGGAGAAGACACGAGGCGAGCGATCCAGCCAGGAGATTTCTCAAAAGGAGTATGGCGGAGCTAGAGAGGATGCAGCCCAGCAGCAGCAGCAGCAGCAGCAAGGTCGCCAGTTAAAGACGGAATATCTCCCAACAGATCGTTCAAGTTATGAGCAAGACTCGGTATCCGTAGATCGCTCTAAGCAGCCGTTAAAATCCCAACTTAACCCCGAGTATCTCGGCCAAAATGCCACTGAGTCATCTGGAGAACGCGGCAGGACACAGCTAAGATCTCCTCTTAATGCTGATTATTCCAGCAGCAGCAAAGCTATGGATTTCATGTCCTCAGATCGCTCTAAGCAGCCGATACGATCTCAGTTAAATACAGAGTTCCTAACCAGCCCGGGGCCAGTAGAACGTCCCACTTACGAGGCAGCTACTCCGGATCAGAGCTCCATTAATCGTACCCAACAGCAGCCATTGCGCTTCCAGCCAGTGACAGAAAACCCAACCAGCAGCGGAAACATTGATCGTTCCCTCTACGAGCCCAGGCAGCTCCAGCAGCAACGGCAACAGCAGAACACAGTTGACTACACCGCCTTCAACGCTGCACCGCCCAAAGAACGCACCATTTCGCACAGCAAGCCCAGCACCAGCACCACCTCCTCCACTTTGAACACCAATCCCAATTCCACGCCCAAGCTGCTAAGTAAACCCAATGCTGAGTATGTGCGACCACCACAGAACTTTGTATTGCCACCGCAGATGCGTCCCGCGGTGGGACCACCCCAGCCACGTCCACCGTTCGCCGGTGCCCGGCCAATGGTGGGTATGGGACCGCGTCCACCCATGCCGCCTCCCAACATGGCAGTTAGACAGATGGCACCGCCCCCACTGCGACCCACAGACAGCAAGAGCAACCTGCTCATGGGACCGCCGCCGCCGGGTATGAGGCCTGGCATGCCGCCCCCACAGTTAAGTCAGCAGAGCATGCAGCAGGCACGCTTGCCCAACTCCGGCGGACCACTTAGTCCGCCTGGCCAGGGACCGCCAAGGCCACCGGGTGGCTTTCCCTGGAATCCGGCAGGCGGGGCACCGGGCATGCCGCCTGGCGCCAGACCGCCGCCACCACAAAACATGACGCGTCCACCGCCGCCCACTTTTCCACGACCGCTGCCAGGTCAGCCGCTGCAGGCACCCTTCCGACCGCCCTTCAACCAGCCGCCCATGCAACCGCAACAGCAACAGCAACCACAGCAGCTGCAGCAACACATGCAACAGCAGCAGCAGCAACAACAGCAACACCAGCCACCGCAGCAACTACGCCCACTTTCGGCAGCGAGTGCTCATAACAACAATGACGACGACGATGACGTGATCATGGGTCCGGCAGTGACCCCGCTCAAGACATTCAACCCAAGAGCCGATCCCATGGGCTCGCCGTTGCTGGAGGAGACAGAGCCGCCTTTCGAGACGAGCCCCCCAGCGGTGGAGGCCAAGAAGGGCCCTGGTTTGAGTAAGAAAAATAATCTAAGTTAATATATATACCACAAGTGAAGCCATCAGGGAGATATTAGTTGTTGTTTTTTAATAATCATAAATATAGAAAAAAGATATTAAGTCAAGTCTTTCATTTTAAAAATAGGAGATTGGTGTTATATATATTTTTTCTAATTATAATTACATAAGTTTCAAAATGTAAAGAACTTTAATGGCAACAAAAAATTAATTCCTGTGTCAAAAACTGTGCTTTAAATGGATTTTTTTATGATTTTTTATGCTGATTTAAAAACACCTACTGATAGTTTATTATATTGTAATAATTAGTGTTAAATACATGACTAAATATTATTTCTTAGATGTTTAAAAACCTATAAAATCTTAAACCTATAAATCTTATATTCCATTTAAAATCAACACAATTTATTTTTACAGATAAGTTTCAGCTTTAAGTCCATTTCCGCCCAAAACGAGGCCTGAATGAACTTAACGTTAATGTTAACCATTAACTAACTCATTTCTTATCAACTCATTTCAGAGGGCGACAATGACAGCGGCGTAGACGAGTCCACTCAGGAGAAGGTGAGTTTACGTTGGCTTTGAACCAGTTAACTAGTTGAGACTTCTTCTACGTTAATTGAGAGGAAATTAACTGGAACTGGCGACAAATTAATTTAATTCCGTTGACCGTCTCTGTTCACAAATCATAAATATCTGTAAAAGGCCTGGGCTGCCAGCGGGCGAGCTCTGAGTGTCTCTGCTCCACGCTCCATTGGAGACCATATAGAAAATATAGCATATAGCAGGCCCGACTTTTGTCTGCGACAGTTCCGCCAGTGGCTCAGTTTGTCAGTTTCCCAGGTTGGCTCGTGTTCGTGTGCAGACGCCAAAGTTCAGACTAAGTTTTGTCTTGGCAGACGGTAGTTGGCGCGTCGGAAAAACCCGCAGAAAAGTGCGACAAAAGTCGGGCAAGCAGACATATATCTCCCACTCTCACCCAGATACAATATTATATACATATATGCGGTACGTGAGCCCAGCTGGTAGCAGGTGCGAGGCAGAAACTCCCAAAAAGAAGCCAGTCAGTTGCCGAAAAGAAAACACACAGAAAAAGCGATTTATATGCCTGGTGATATCTGTGCCTAGATAAGTGCCAAACACGAAATGGGGCGGGGCGGGGACTCAGGGAGTTGCCAGGGGATTACGACAGCAGAGAGAGGGGGCAGGAATCATAGCACACATATATCTGCAAAGCGGTTGTTGGCTCTATAAATACAGCCATCCATATGCAAAAACGACACGAAGCGGCGACAATCGATAAAACAATGCATAAACTATAAGTCCTTCGTACCGACATCGACATCGACGACGACATCGGCAGGCGGATGGCTCACTGGCCCGGCCCGATCTGGCGGCAGTCATAAATGCCAATGGCATTACGTTGACAGCTCCGGAAAGCCAGGGAGTGTTGAGAGCGAGTCGTAAATAGTTGATAAACCGCGTTTACAGCATCAGCCCCAAGATGCATCTCGTCATCATGGCAGACTCGACCTACTTGCTAGTAATTCACGAGGGGAATGGAGAAAATTTGACAGTTTTGTGAGACTTATACTGTGATTATCTCATCTTAACAGGATCGCAACGGACCCAATTCGCCCAGTTCGCCGGTGAAGACGCCCACATCGACCTCGTCGAAGCCGGGCACGTCGCGCCCACCGAGTGCCACGCCCTCAAACAAATCGGCACCCAAATCGCGCAGCGCCTCGAAGAATCGCTTGCTCCTTAAGACCCCAGAGCCCGAGCCAGTCAAGAAAGGTGAGCGATGCTTTTCTTTTATGTGTGAGTTTGGGTTAAAGGATCCTAGAGCAGAGCCCGGCACCCAAAACTTCTTAAAAAGTTAAATTCCTTCGAGTTTGTGATATCTCTTAGTATGATATTCTTACTAAAAACTCTCTTCCTAATATCTAAATCCCCTTTCTTCACAGTTCCAATGAACAAGGTACAGGTTGGACATGCGCCTTCGCCCAACCTGAAGGCGGTTCGCTCGAAAATCGGTTCCCTGGACAATGCCACCTACAAGCCGGGCGGTGGCCACGTTAAGATCGAGTCAAAGAAGATCGAAATCAAGGCGGCGCCCCGCATCGAGGCCAAGAACGACAAGTACGCGCCCAAGGGCGGCGAGAAGAAGGTATGTTTGAGCAGATCCAACCCTCTTTCAGGGGGTAATCCAGGGCGGGACCGGTGTATCCATTCAAAGCATTTCTACTGGGGCAACCCAGGACATAACTCTTTGCTCTCTCTCTCATATATCTTTGTAAATTTCTCTCATCTACAAATGGCTTTTGTAAAACCGAGAAAAACTATCTCTCGATAAAGAAAAGTAACGTATAGTCGCGTACTGTAAAGTAATTCGTATTGTATTGATTGGAAAACTCAATTTCACGGTCGATTTGCGATTTGATTTGAGATATACTTATGCCCATTATAGATGGCGGCAGCACGGTATCTTGAGTCTCGTATCTTGTTGTAGGAAATGCAATTACCAATTCGCAGCGACACTTAGCAGCATAATTCCGTTGCCTTATGTAGCGTATAAGCTCCAACCCCATCCGTATCCGCATCCGACTGCGCCTCCGCCGTAGAACTGGATGTGCCAGAGTTGGGTGCGACGACTCTGACATTGACAGCGGCAGGCGGCGCAGCGGGATATCTATCATTGGATCGATATTTGACTCTGGCTTATAATCGTTTACCTACCTTGTATCTATTTACAACTTACAACCATCGAATCCGCACACACTCGCACCACCAATCCTCCACCAATCCGGCACTGCAAATCCGTAGATAGTAACAACAAAGTTGCAGTGGAACGCCAAGTCGAAAATTGGCTCGTTGGAGAATGCCGCCCACAAGCCCGGAGGCGGAGACAAGAAGATCGAGACCCTGAAGATGGACTTCAACAACAAGGCCAAGTCGAAGGTCAACTCCAAGGACAACGTGAAGCACCAGCCCGGCGGCGGCGATATCAAGGTATGCAGGTCCCCTCTATCTTCCCCCCACCCGCCATGTGACCCCACCGTTTCATGTTTGAGTTTGACCCAGAGACCGAACGAGTTCCCATTGATTTTTGTAGTGGTTAAGTATGATTTCGGATTGACGTTGGCTTTCGTTGGTTTTTGGATGCTCTACTCTCTCGTTTTGTTGCCAACAATAACGCGGCATGTTCATGGGCATGGGCATGGGCTTCTCTCAGTGCATGTGGGGCCGCAATGTTCTCTTAGTTTTAAAAAGCATGCTGCAAGTTAAACCCTCCTTCGGGAGGAGTTCAACCCTAGAACTACAACCAACTAACACGCAGAACACCCCTAAACGAATGCCTTGAAACACTTTCCAGAACTACGATAGAAAGATGAACATCATCTATGGCGAGGGCTCCAAGATAGTTGGCCACTGCGCCAGTAACAAGCGCCTGGATGAAAATTTGTATAATGAGGAGGAGGTAGAGTTTTAGCGGGGTAGGTAGCCCACCCACACCAGATGTACATATTTACCTGCCACCTGGTTGTTGACTAAAAGTCGAGTAATACACACCAATCCTAGTTTTTGGGGTCAGCATTGTACAGCGTAGAGGGAAACCATTCTGTTCTGTTCCTAACCCATACCAAATAGATGAATAATCGAGAATAACTTATTATTTTTCCATCCTTATTTTAACGAAACAAAACATGTTTAAACAATATTTTGGAAACTGTATTTTGTTTTTAACTAAACCTTTAAACACAACGAAAACAAAGGATAACAACCCCAAGGATGTAAGTAGTCGTGATAACTCTTTTTCTCTGTGTACATCTGATATCTTTGTGTGCATTCTATGTGTGCTTTTGTACGAACCCCTAGATGCATCATGTCTTTCTTATTTTTGATCTTTTTGAAACACCTAAGCCTCACTTTTTGATATAAATAGTAATCTTCCAAAAGGCACCACACTTACCTAGTAGATAGTAGAATATTTTTTTACCTTTACCTTTGATGATATCCATTTGTTACGTGCTCTGTTCCCGTGTTTTTGTGTGTTAAATTCCAAATTTCAGTTGTGTGTCCTCGATTGGCCGACGTCCTATGTCCTAAATAATACTCCACCATCCCAACCACGCAAACTCGAAAAGACCCATTGGGTCGTCGAGTTGAAACACTTTGGAAAGAATGATTTGCTAATCGTTTTCTGTACGTTGCCGGTGCCGGTGCTACTTTTCAGATTCAAACGCAAAAAATAGAAATTAAGGCACAAAGCAAAGTTGGCTCTTTGGATAATGTAAAGCACAAGCCCGGTGGCGGTGAGAAGAAGATTTTCGATGATAAGGATTATTTGAAAAATGTTGATCACTCTGTTGCACTGACAACACCACCAACACAGGTAAACTACGTGTACATAAGCTCGTTGTAGTTACGTATTGAAACCTAGAATTTAACTTTTTATACCTAACTCTGATTTACTAGACCTTTTTTTAAGTTTATTAAGAAGGAACAAAATCTAATATCGATATCCCATTTTGTGTTTGCTACGAGAAATTCATTTTTGTGTAAACCGTAATTGTAATTGATTGCCTTAACACCTTATGGTTTACGATCAAGCAACTAACAGAGCACCACACCCAAAAAAAAACCCACACACTTAACCCAAGAACCCACCACAGACACCATTCCCACTTGCCACCCGAAACCGCTTTCAGAGAACTCCCACCAAAAGATCACCTATCCGTAATTAATGAGAAGTAACATCTGGAAAAAGTATTTGTTGGCACTTTTAGGTCTCGATGGCGGGCATTCGATATTCGTTTAGTTCGTTGTAACCTTTTATTTCGTTTAAACTATCATTTCGTTGAGTTAATTGCCATTACGTTGCATTTAAAAATGAATTTCCCACAAACCCAAACTGAGATTCATTGGCGATGACAATAAACAACAAAATTGGTAGCAAGAGCGCTTTCCATCCATCAATTTGACATGTGTTGTACCAGAAAAGATTCTCTAAACAAATCTCTCTCTCTTTTTTCTCTGTCTCCCCCTCGCTTAAACCGGCTGCTATTGTAGTTTGCGGCGCAAGGGCGCTTGATTGCCACGATCCACCTAGAATTCGGTCTCTGTAACTCAGACTGTGTGTGTAATAATATATTCGAGTCGCTTTTTAAATAAACTCCCTCCTAGCTTTAATCAGCCGAATCGAAATCGAAACTAAACTCGTTATCGGGTTTCGAAAAAAGACATCCATCAACTACTGAACTGTACCTAAAGCCAAACGATAACTGTAACTGTTGCAGGACTTAACTGGACGAAACTAAGAACAAGAACTAAAAAAAAAACACTCAAACTCAACTAGAAAGTCTCGGCTGAGTTTGCAAGAGTTTCTATTTAAAATTGTACACTAAACCGACGAATATGTTGAGAATAAGAGCTGTCCTGCCCCTGGGCGGCTTCCCAGAGAAGAGGCTCTTGCGATCCGGCCAGGTATAAATCGAATTTAACCACGACCTCAGCTCGGGAAACTGTCCAGGGACAGAAGACAGCAGCAGCCCGATGTTTGTTAACTCCCCCTAGTCCCTAGTATGTAGCGAACACTAGTATTATTTATGGCAACGGTCAAGAACCCTATACAACGTAGGATAGTACAAATTTTAAACAATATACTGATCCGCGATTGCTCAAACAGAAACCCAGTACCCCCAGACTCTGACCCTTTGGACGGTTAAGCGAAAGGCTGCCCAGCATTTAAGTCATCTAACCAAGTGCTTTGCTCGCTCACACTCGACACATGACACACGAACACTAAAAGAAAAGCCACTCACTCATAGAACTCATATGTCCAAACATCAATACTGACATCCATTTTATATTACTATTAATTATGAATTATTAAGTGTACTCTTCATTTCTGTGCTTAACCTTTTCTTTCGTTTATTATAGGAATATATATACACGTTTTATTAGGCTAGTCATACGAAACTAAGTGCATTAAATTCGAAATTCGTATACATGTTGCGTCCATTAGAGTTATTTAAAGCCTATTACGATTGCTACTGCAACATACATAGTATACTGGAGGTCCGAATGCGACGCTATTTTAAGCACTATAGAAACATTCTATCCGATCCAATTTGATTTGATCACGGTACGATCACGCAAGCCCCGTAAGTCCTTGTGCGTTGCAAGTTCTTCTAAGATGTGTCCGTTGCGTACATTAAATACATGCATAGATAGTTTGGTATACCTAATATTTAACAGTGCTGTGATAGACTAACCGAACCGAAGCTGATTTGCCAGACCACCTGCATCCAAACCATAAACCATATACGTACATACTCTATAGATCCCGAAACGGTTTCAAGGGCAACTGCTTGCGACCCCCAAATCTTACTCCATTGCATTCCAAAACCAACTCATGATCTAACAAGGCTTATGGTTTATTTCTGTAAAAGTTTACCTTATAATTTGAGCAATCGATACGCATTCACTTTTATATTTTTATCTTGAACGCAGAGTCCACTACCATCCATGACGGCTTCTGGCGCTGATGAAAATTTAAATCAACAAAGCTAAATGCCCGAAATGCCCGAAATGCATGTCGAGCCGATATCTTTTCCTTGCAAGCTAAGATAGCCAAGATTGAAAGCGAAACGAACATTGAACCAGCTAATTTGAAATGTACTATCTAAGCAAAAAGCTACACAAAAATAAAAAGTTATGCAATGATTTCCACACACCCTCACAATCCAGTAATAAGACCCGAACAATTCGATAGAGGTGCAAGCACGCAGACTGCAGATGCAGATGCTGATTCATCTACACCACCACCACCCCACATAGAAGCGGTATTTGGTATACAGATCGAAGTATATTGACTAGTTGAGCAATGCACTCTTTATCGTCAGATACAAGACATAAATTATATATCTCAATGTATTACAAAAACTTCATATATACATAAAATATATATAAATATATATATACATAAAAGTATCTAAATATTTAAGCAAATTATACAAGATTCGTACGAACAAACCGTGTGCTTAGTTGAAAATGTTGATCGACACCCAATTACACTCGACGTCTAAATGTTATACGACTAAGATAATGCGACCCGTTTAGATACTTTTGCGACGAACACAAAAGCCACACAGAGCAGAACAGAACAGTACCGAACCGAACCGTACAGACAGATAATACCACGTATAAGCATATTTTTACTATTATTAATTTGTATCTTATTAGTCAAGCGCATCATTCTCACGATTTATTTACACCCTGTTACAAAATGTAAGAACAATGGCAAAATTTAAGCATAATAAACAAACAAAAAAACGTTTTTTCATTTATTAAATCCCGGAGTTGTTGTTGCACTTAGTTTTTGAACATTTCAACAGTTTGGTTTGTATCGGTTTGAGATTTGCGATTTGAGATAACTGATTTTGGAGAAACTTAAGTACATTTGGCAAGCCACGCCCACGCCGCAAGCGTTCCAACAAAGCCACGCACGAGCACACATCCTCTTCTTCCTCATTTGGATGCATTGGTAATCGAAAACAATCGAAATAAATTTGATCAAGCAAAAATTGTAAGTTATAAGTCTCCATCTCAATCGAGCTATGACTGCGACAACTATTTTGCATCCGCCACCCCGGACTATGAACCGCATCTAAGAACCCTCTTTGTATCCGAATCCCCGCAGTATTGGAAGGCGCCGCGCATCCAACGCGCCACCACACTCACCTCGTCCATGTCGCTGCCAGCCGAGTGCCTTGTGCTCTCCGTGTCCATGCCCTCGCTCAACTCGGAGACCAAGCGTCCGAAGAGTGCGGGTCCCAAGAAGAAGCCCGGACAGGCCGTGCACACAAAGCCCTTCCGACTGTACTAAGCCGATGGACCGATGCCTTCCTAGCCGCAGTGTCCAGAGCTGCTCCACCACAACATTGCACAAGACGACGCATCCCAAGCGAAGCACTTCGAGATTCGAGCACAAGTTGATATCGAGGCACGCACTTCTAAAAATACATATCCAGAACAAATTTTATCAAACTGTTAATTGTTTAGAAACGAAAACGAAACGTGGCATTTACAACAAAATAAACGACAAACTGAGAGGCAAAGTTAAGCACAAAATACAGCGGTTTGTTCTTCTTGGTTTAAATAATTACATTATATATTTCGTAAGTATTAAATCAGTTTACGGCTGCTACATCTCTCTGAAGCCAAACGGCCTTCGTTTACATTTCATTTACATAAGACTTTCGTTAGATTTCTTTATATAATTAGTACAAAAAGTGTCCTGGGAGTTCGTTACTTATCAATGCATTGATTTCTTTTTGTTGAGGGCTTTTGTTGTATTAATTTTTGATTCTTGTTTCTTTGCTTATTCGAGTCGGGTCACACTTAAATGCAGTTTGTTCGCCTCTTCATTTACATAATCCTTTTGCTATACTTATGCCGTAAAAGTTGTTTATACAATTCATTTCTTTAAAGTTAGGATAATAAATAGGTCATTATAAAATAATAAACAACACTTGTTACATTTTCAAAAGACATGGTCAAATGCGCGTCAGATGATTATGATTACGATTCGAGGGTCGAGTTAGAATACAAAAAATTCACATGCTTGAATATCGTAAGAAGTTGCTTTCTCTAAGAGCTCGTCGTCAAGTGGATTGGCCTTGGTTCAGTTTTGGTAAGCTGGGAACAGGGATAGTTCAGCTGCTTGAACGCCTGGGTACATAACTATAATACATTTAATGGGAAATTAGGAAATGCATAGATGCTCGTGATATGCGAAACCAATTTTTAGCTGTGAGTTGGCTGCGGTTTTTATAATGTGCACTCGCTGCTTGTCTCTATTAGTACAATACATTCGATTCAATTGACTAGATTTCTACATATGTAGCTGCATTAGATTTACGTTTCTCTGTTGTTCCGATTTAGTTTACGATGCTGATTCAGATGTCGCGGGAGGGATTTGTGTTTTTGTGCCAAAAATATTTACTCTTAATGGCCCCCGTAAGAAACGCTCAAGCAATAATTTAGAGCGAAATTTATCGTTGCTTAAGAGCTGCTTATCGGGGCCGCTAAGAGACTGGTACATTAGGAGTAATTTTAAACTTAGGTAAATAAATATGATGCCCAATGAATGAGTTCTGTTGTTTGATTTGCCGATGAGGACGCTGCGTGAGTGTCTATGTCGGCCGTCTCGCCGGCTTACGTGTCGCTTCCGAGGAATCTTTGTCGCCAATAACATGTTACCTTATTTACATAACTAAACACTTTCGCTGGCGTCGCTTTAGCGGCTCTGGTCTAAGCACCGCGCGCACTGCTTCCTCGAACACCTGAATGTGGTAAGGGGATGGGGAATCGGTAAGTATATATACATAGGTAAGTGAGTAAGAGAGAGAGGCGAGGGTGTGCCGGTGATAACTTACCGGCTTGAGGCCACGCTGCGTCAAGGCGGAGCACTCCATATATTTCACAGCGCGTATCTTGTTCGCCAGCTTCTGGCCCTGCTCGCGCTTCAGTGGCGTCAGCCCCTGCTCAGCGAGGCCACTCAGTGTCTCTCGATCTTCGCGCAAATCGATTTTGGTTCCTGCAATGTGTATTTATTGTTTATATATGTATGTACTTCCATCGGAGACCTGGCAACTTACCAACTAGAATGATGGGCGCGTCGGGGCAGTGGTGTTTTATCTCCGGATACCATTTTGATGTGACGTTTTCGAAGGACGAGGGGCTCGCCACGCTATAGCATATCAGGAAGACGTCTGTCTGCGGGTAGGAGAGCGGTCGCAGTCGGTCGTAGTCCTCCTGTCCCGCCGTGTCCCATAGTCCCAGCGAGACCTGTATTGTGTCCACTTGCATCGGGGCTGAGTAGTTGTCAAAGCTGTTGGGGCGATCAAAGTGGGAGTTATCCGGCAGTTGATCCGGCGACTGGCAGAAGGGCCAACTTACACTGTGGGCACATATTCGCCGGGAAAACAGTCTGTCGTGTAGGAGATTAGCATGCAGGTCTTTCCGACAGTGCCGTCACCGACCACAACACATTTTATGGGCCTTCCGGTTGACATCGTGAGTCGTGAGTGTGTGCCGTGTGTATGTGTGTGTGTGTGTTTTGGTGTATGGAGTATGCTATGGGCAAAAATAAGATGAAACTCTGAGAATGTGTCTTCGCCAGCTTAATTCAATTAATTAAGTTCTACTCGAGGCAATAAACCCGGCAGTCTGACCGCACATTTGTATATACTTTAATTGCCTTTCGCTCTGCTCTGGCGTATCTCTGAGATGATCAAAGGCAGGGCACTCGAACGTCAACGAAAGGTGTGTCCCGGCCGCAGAACCAAACAAAAAAAAAAGTAAAGAAAACAAATAACAAAACCGCAGCAGGGCCATAAAGCATAATAAAACGAGAGTCTCATTTCGGCTGCGGCACTTCGTTGTTTTCGCAAATACATTTTTCAAAAATAGACCATGATGGGCGACAGACTGCGGCACCACAAATAAATGGGAACAGCGCGGAGCGGGCGGTGCGAACGACGAATGGCAACAGTTGCCCCCGGGGGCCTCCAGTGGTGCAGCGTTTGCGTGGGCGGGGCTGGGGCGGCGGGGATTACTTTGGTGACGCGGAAGCCACCGGCAGACGCACACCGCACAAAAATAGACACAATTAAGTTCTAATAATGATGGGCGAGGGCGCCACTGCCGCTGCTGCCGATTCAATTAGAGTTCAACTGAGACATTGCGCCACATGCAACGGGGAGTGGCGATGGAGCGGAGGGATCATCCAACACAGATGTAGAATGTCTTTTGTTGTGGAGGAGCACCATTGCTGTGGACAGGAGAGCATTTGCTTTACCGTTTTCACCTATCCTTTGTCTGGCAGGCTCGACTGTTTTGTACTTTGCTTATATCACTGTGCGAGTTGCTGGGTTGGCCCTGCCTTGGAGCGCTGGCTCGTCCGCCCTTGCACTATTTCGTTGCGTTTTTCACTTATAAAATTATTTTTAATGGGCACCGCAGCGTTCTCGAGTGATTTCAGATTTTGTTTTATCTTTTTGTTTCCACACAAACACACACACCCACCTAGAGCCACAAAAACAGCGATAGTGATATCGATACATCGATGTACGAGCTGCGAAACTGTTCAATTATCGGCAACTGATTAAAATGCGAAATATAAAAAATCTAATCTAAAGAGGAAAATAATAGTAATTCTATTGAAAATATTTATTTATTTATATTTATTGGTTTTCTAAAGAAGCCTAAGGAAGCAGTACATAAAATAGCAGCGTCTCCCACTCTCTCGCGAAGAAGTGTTGCAAGTGGTATGCCTTTTCAGGGTTGCCCAACATTGGTTACCATGGGTGCCGTAAGGGGTTCTTTCTATTTTATATGCAAATACCCCAAAGATATTATATTTTGCGTGCATTTTAAATAAAGTGGCCTTACAGCTCAATTAATTTAATGTAATTATGTATTATTTGTTACTTGCCGCTTTTCTCCTTATATATATCAGAAACACAACCCCAATCGACCGATTTAATCTACGGCCATGACTAGTTGTTGTTTTTGTTTGGACCGCGAAATGAGCAGATTTGTTTGTACATTTTTACAAGGCGTAAACAACTTGAATTTGGGGTCAAGACACCTTTCTTTGTCGGCTAAAAGGCATGCAGGAAGTGATTCAACAGCGGAGGCACCCGACCGCACTGTGCTGGTGGAGAAGGACTCCCACATAACCCTCATAGGCCTAAATCGCGAGCAGCAACGGAACTCTATTGACGCCAACACAGCCGAGCAGCTCACTGAAGCTATTAGCCAGTTCGAGGCGGATGATAGCTCGCCGGTGGGAGTCCTTTACGGAATCGGTGGCTCCTTCTCCGCTGGGTATGACCTGGCGGAACTGGAGGCGGAGGCACAGCGCGGCAGCCTCAATTTTCTGTTGCGTCACGAGGGCTCCGTGGGTCCAACCAGGCGACACCTTCGCAAGCCCCTCGTCTGCGGCATCAGCGGCTTTTGTGTGGCTGGCGGAGTGGAACTGGCGCTCATGTGTGATCTGCGGGTGATGGAGGACTCTGCAGTGCTGGGATTCTTCAACCGACGCCTGGGAGTGCCCCTAAGCGATGGCGGATCAGTCCGCCTTGCTGCTGCCGTTGGCTACTCCAATGCCTTGGACATCATTGAAACGGGAAGACGCGTCTACGCTAGGGAGGCCATGAGAATGGGCTTGGTCAATCGCGTTGTGGCCACGGGCACTGCCCTTGGACAGGCTGTGAATCTGGCCTTTTCGATAGCAAAGTTTCCCATAGCTTCGCTAATGCATGATCGAAGTGCCGTGCTCGAGAATGCCAACGCTTATAACCGTCCCGGCTTCCATGCGGCCAGTTACAACGAGATCATGAATGTGACATCGGATATGATAAAGGATATGCAGGAGGGCGTTAAGCGCTTCAAGACCTGTAAGTACTCACTCATCTCAGTCTGTAAATTCTGTTTATCTTGCTCCCTCTTATCCGCAGCTGAGATAAAAGGCACCAAAACTGATTCCTGGCACATTAAGGAGAAAAGCATTCCAGATTGGGAAAAGGCTGAAATTGATATTGAAAAGCAAACACGAAAGACATGACATTGTGTATGGAAATGATTATGCTTGGCAAAATCTCACAGTTAGGTGCAATATGTTGTTGATATTTATAAAACGAAAGCCTTTATTCACGTAAAATACATTTATTTAATGATTTATGTAGTTGACCGCCTAAATCGTTTACGACTCGTGCTTATTTCAATATTCACAACAATTACAATAACGAATTTTCCTTGAAATTAAGCCTAACTACCAAAAAGAGTTGAGAGGAAAAGCACAAAGTTCGGTATTCCTTGCCGTCGATCGATTCAGCATTCACAATTAGTTTACACATATAAAAAATATGCTAGCATCCAGTGATCGGACGTCCTTACTCGCAATGAATGGCTTGAGTGCTGGGCCAAGCGACAAGCTTCGGTTTCGCGAATATGTCTGGCTTAGATCTAAGAGTTAACGAAAGGATTTATTGCACTTAAGTCGAGTAAAGCGAGAAACGAAGCTCTATGCAAAAAAGGCTGCTCTTGTACAAACTAGTGTTAAAAACCGACTGATCATCCATCTATCTCGTGTTAAAGTAGTTTGATTTAAAATACATCGTTCGTCGTTATGTTACGCCTAACATTTACACTCGGCTACACTTATGTAATCCAAAAAACTTGTCATACAAATATTGCACAAAAATGGATCGGACTGTGAGTTGCACACCCATGCGCACACACCCATGGGTGTTTCATTGTGCTGCACATGGCAAAACCTTCAATCAAGTGGTGGTACGTGTTCACATACATAATCTTTAAAATACGGTACTCGGAAACCTAAAGACCACAATATACATATACAATATATACAAATGAAGAAGCAATTTTCGCTAATTGTCCATTCCATCGTCTGGTATAAAAAATATATATAGCGTAGGCCAAAAAAGCGATTGCTGTAATCAGCTGGCGACGTTTTTGAAGAGCTATACACGTTAAGGATGCAGTGCGATGCGTTCTGTTCTCCGATTACTTCAATCGCTGTGTCACATTGGCCAGGGCCACGGCAAAGGCCTGGAGGGCTGAGAACGGATACTGGAAATCCAAAGTATAGGCGTTGCCATCGATCCGACCGAACTGCATGACCTGTTTTATGCGAGAAAAAGACTTTTTATTGGACTTATCCAAGCGGTTTGCTTCGAAGACTGCACTCACCTGCTTGCCACGAAACTCGATTTGGAAGTTCTTGGCCGATTCCTGGGTAACGCGACCCCCAAAGTCCAACTGGTAGACCTGACTCATCTCATTCCACATGGGCGCCTTGTTGTGCATCACAAACTCGCGACGCACTGGCGCCGGATTAGCACAGCTAGCACTGCCATTGGGCTCGATCTTGCCTCGTTTCAGCTGCAAGTTAAGGCATTTATTCCATTTATTTCAGTCATCAGAAAATTGGTCTTACCTTTTGACGCAACTGAGCCTTTTGGAACGTCTCCAGGTCGCGATACTGCTTTCCATTACCCGCGTTGTTGCTCTCCTCACCAGATCCATTTGTCTGGTTGCCTTCATCATCTGAACTCTCGATGATGCTCTGCTTTTTGCGCTGGCGGCGGTTTAGAAGCGGTGAGTTCAGGATGTGGCGAATGGGAGAGTTGCTCTGCTGCCGCTTGTTCTTTTTGCTGGCCGCTGGCGAAGCTGGTGAACTGCGTGGCATTCGCTGCGGCGTGGAAGGAGGTGTCAGACGACCCTCGTCGAGATCACGAAGGCGGCTTATTATATTTTCTAAGGTGGTTAGGGCCTAGAATTTTCAAAGGAAAAAAATTAAAGCTAACTAATTCTAAACTAATTTAAGATATCTACCTGTGTGTGCAAGGAAACAGAAGCTTTGGCCTCCACTGGCGTTGCTTCTACTGCCCCACATGTTGCTCCTACAATCTCTGGCTGCTGCTGTTGCCTCTCCAACGTGCTGGCATTGCTGGATCCATTGATTTGCGCCTGTGGCGTTTCCTTTCGTCGCCAGCGAACCTCGGACAATTGCTTTACAAAGCTAAATCCATTGTCCTGCTTTCGTCCCAGCAGCGGTGTGGAGTTCTCCGTGACCGCTGTCTCCTTGTTGCGTCCGTATCCGAAGCGGTGTTTCCTCGTAAAGAGCGGCGAGTCTGTGAAGCTAGTGATGACATCAAAGCGTTTTTTGGGCGCCGGCTTTGCCTGGACGCTGGCAACGGGAGGCTCTTTGACTGCAGGCTCTGCTGTTGCCGCCACCGCGGACGTAATCTCATCATCAAGGGCGGAGACCGTTGACGGCTGGCACCGCTTGCAGGCACTGCTGGTGTTCATGTTGTTGCGGCACTTGAAGCACAATGTGTTGGCTGCACTGCTGCAGGCACTGCTGTCGGATATCTCTTGTAGCTTGCGCACCACCTGCTCGTGTTCCTTGCTGGAGAGTTTCGTCTGCAGCGAGAGCAGCTCGCAAGAGTCAAGGCTTTTCGATTTTCCAGTTTGCTGCAGCTTGTGCCGCCGGGCATCCTCCTGTTGCTGTCGTTTTCGGCGGTTTCTCCGCTTGTCCACCAGCACCAGACGCTTATTTGGTGCATCCTTTCGCAGGGCAGATAGAGCCTCGTCGGACGGCGTGATAGCCACCGAGTCCAGGTAGCCCACGCTGCAGCTCCGTGTAATGGAGTCGGGCAAGGCTGGTGCTATTGAGACCACTGTGGGTGTACGTTTCATGCTATTGGCGCTTGTGGTGGGCGTGGGCGACTGGGTCTCCTCGTCGATGTACAGCATATCACGTCGCTTGGAGGTGGAGGCCGTGGCGGGTGCCATGCACTTAACCCTCGCATCCATTCGCTCCAGATTGAGGTTCAGATTAAGAGGCACCGGATTCACATGACTATTTGCCGAGCGTACCGGCTCCGACATCAGAGCATTCTTCACCTGTACCACATTGTTGGCGTAGTCCGCGTTGCTGGAGTACGACATGAGAGTTGTCTGTCCAGCGGCTGGCACGGCTGGCCGTTCAAAGATAATGTCCGAGGGCGCCACAGCATTCTTTGGACTCTGCAACGTGGGCACTGCCCCATCACAGTACAGCGGAGAGATCGCGTGCCGCGACTGACAACTGGAGTTGGAGCTGGAGCGGCTGTAGCTGTTCTTGAAGCTGCTGATGGTCTTTGGGCGCGTGATCGTCTTGCTGCTACTGGGACCAGGACCTGAGCCGTTGGAGGGTGCCTGGTGCAGCAGCACAGTGGTACACTGGCCGCCCGTTGCGCCTGCCTCTTGCGATTCATTTGAAGAATCATCATCGTAACTCTCTGCTCGCGCCAGGGGGCTCAAGCCCGCCGAAGAGCCAACACCACGCTCTCCTCCATTCACAGTCAAGGAGTTCTTGTGTCGCGCCAGAATACGATTAGGGCGTGGAGACATCGGTGCTATCAAGGGAGCAGATGCTCCATCTGTGAGTCGCCTCTGCGGTATGGTCGGTGGCTTGAGTGAGGCCACGTCCTGAGCGCTGGTCACGTTCACCTGCGGCACTGCATCATGGTGGTTAGCCTGGTGCTGGTGATGCTCGTCCTCGTCCTCGGAGAATATATTGGGATTAAAACTGGGATCGGGACCAGGTGGAAAGTCGTCGCGCAGCTCGGTAATGACCAGCGTCATCTGACGCGGTTGCAAATGCAGTAGGGACGTCTTATAAGTTACTTGGCCTAAATTGGCTGGGACGGTTTTGGCAAGTCCGTGGATCTTGAACTTGGTTCCCCAAATATTGGAGGTCACCTCCACCAACTTGACTTCCTGCTTGAAAATGAAACGAATGATTTGAATCAGTGATGGCGTGGATCTTCTCTGGCCAAGAGTGCCACCTACCTCCGGCAGTGTGTCCACGTAGGCCAGCTCATCTAAGCTGTCGGGATCGTTGGTAGTACCGCCTCCGGAAGTGCTAAGTCGGTCGCCTGCCTGGTGGCGCCTCTTCGGTCGCACTCTCTTCTTCCGCGGCGTCCGTGGGGAGCCGAAGCGTGAGCGCTCCTCGTAGTCGCTATCCGAGGAGTCTGTCCGCCCACTGTTGCCCGTGGTGGTGGACTGGCTGGAGCCCGAGGAGCTTTTGGCCTCGGCAGAGTATTGAAAGTACAAGGGTGCATCTGAGAACAGGAGAAAGGAGTTATTATTTATTATTTATTTATTATATTCTAGCGAAAAACTCACCATTAACCTGGGGATCGAAGATCACGAACTCTGGTCGAATCTTGGACGTGCGCTTGCCCTTAAGCAGCGGCACCAATCCGCCCAAATACTCCAAATAGAGCGTGTAGCAGGTGCCGGAGCTCAGGTTTGAGTCGTCGTCGTGCCGGATCATGGTGCAGTGAAGCCGGGTCGAGCAAAGCGGCGGTCGAGAAACGAAATCACGGAGCGACTTCAGGTCAGGTACACAGCACTTGAATGGATGCAGATAAATTGATTATTAATGAAAATTAATTAATTCAATATATTATAGCATCTTTATAGACTTACTCGAATCGTTTGAGCAAACAGATTGCCAATGAGAGACTTAATCCTAGAAGGCAACGGCAGCAGGGGCAGCAGCGTTTCAGAGCCGACACTCGCCTGGATCTCCAGCCGGCAGAGGAGCTGCAGGGAGGCCACCCGTCTGGACACCCAGGCAATGTGCACCTGTGTTCCGGTGGCAATGAACAGTCGCTTGTCGTTGTGACCCCAAGTAATGGCCGAAACTGTGGCACTGCTGCAGGGAATGTGCGCCTGGTACAGACATGTGCCCGTCTCCGTGTAGAACTTGACCAGGTTCGTGTAGCTGCTAGGCGTGCCCAGTTCCTCTGGTTTTGCTCCATCCAATCCAGTGCGCAGAGTACCAGCGACGGCGAGCAGCTCCCGGGAGTTACTCCACTCCATGACCATGCCAAGGGCGCCATTAAGGCAAGTGTTGATATGTGCGGGTGAGACGTCGTCGAACGACTTTAGCAAGTAGATATATCCGTTCTGGAAGCTTACAGCCAGCACGAAGGATCGCTTGGCTAAGGCAACAGCCAGAAATATATTTCCCTGATATTATATTAATTATAAAAACTCACCCGCATTGGTTACACCGGGCTCAGCTTCCTCGCCCTCCTCCATCTTGAACTTCTCACAGGACCAGGCCATCGAGGTGATAGGCACGTCGTTGGAGAGCTGTACTTGCGACACCATCGCACCATGCACATCCATCACAATCACCTGGCCCTGTGTGGTTCCAAAGTACACTTGCTGGTCGTCGGGCGTCCAAATGCCGCACGTGATGGTCGACTCCAGGTTGAGCATGGAGGACCAATAGCGCTGGCCGGCCACGGATCCCACCAGCACGAAACCATCCTGGTAGCATATCAGGGCCATTCGGCCATCGTGCGACCAGGAAAAGTGGGTAACCGGTGTATTGCGATCGTTGATCAGCTCAATGGACCAACGGCCCTCGTACTTGATCCACACGAAGATGATGCCCGAACTGTCGCAGGAGGCCAGCTTCTGGTAGGGCTCATTCCACTTGACCAGGATGACCTGCAAGAGTAAATTATAAACATTATAATAACATAATTTAAAGAGTTTTAATGCATTAACTTTGCTTGTACTTACATCCGATCTGTGGCCGCGTAGGTTATAGTTGGTCCTCAGCGGATAGTCCATGTTCTTGCGGCAGTGCGAGGTAGTGAAGGTCACACCCACGATTCCTCGCACATTGCCCGTGGCCAGCCATCCCTCCTGGTAGTAGTTGGTGCGGTTTAACTTCCATCCTTCGTCCTGCAAAAATAGGAGAAAAAAATAAAAAGAACAATGAGAACGATGTCGACAATCTGCAGCTTGGTGGCAGGTTGTCGCCTAAGCCTGGCAATTGCAATTGTGAGTCAAGTGGCCTGCTGCTGGTTCCTGGAATGGATTACCGCTGACTCAAATCCTGGCCCTGGCCCATTCACACATTCCCACATTGGCAGCATCGACAGGCTGGCGCAAATATGCTCCACTTTGTGACTGCGTCTCTTATTCCTTGAGCCGCTCAGCCTGCCAGTTGCCAGTTGCCAGTTGCCAGCTGCCAGCTTTTACAGCCCCAAGCTGGCTATTTTTTACTAAATCCGTTTGCTTTCTCCGTAACTGGCCGGCGAATGGGGTATGCTCACCATGGAGATAAGCCTTGAATCGAATACTCTTTGGCCTGAATGCCCCCTCTACTTGGTCATATTTAATTCATTCATAATAAGATAAGGCTGAGGCTGGAGGTTATTACTTTACTGAGACTTAATTGTGATCCCAGTTTGGTATTACTATAAAAGGCCATATTTACCTCCATTTTGTGCCCCATTAATCTTCTTAGTTATTCAAGAATTTCAATTAATTTAATACGATTTATGTACGGTTAACTAATAGAATTGCAAACCCCTTCGGCAACTGTGGAATTACAAATTTTAATTAATTATAGAACTGAAATTATGCAAGCCATAACTCAATTTAACATGGAATTTAAATGAAATCGCGCTCACAAAAGGTGAATGAAAAACTATCGCTGTATTTTGCCGTTTGCAGAACGCAAAGCAATCGCTCGTTGAATTAAAAGCAATTAAGGAGTCCAATTAACATTTCAAAAGCTTCATTCAGTCATCAGGCAGTCGAGCATTCGTTGTGCAACTTTTAACTTGGTTTGTTTGCCAGCTGCGCCTTTCTTTCTTTCTCCCTTCGGGCTTTCTTTGAAAAACTCTTTGCCAGTTTATCAACTGCTTCAGCGGCACTCAGAGCGGGCCATCTCCTTCGAGTACTCATCCTGTGAGTGCAAGAGCTGTTGCCTCACAATTCTGATCTGATTGTTGGCAACGCCCCATCGGCCCCCTTCAATTGATTGTTTTTCCCGGGCTTGGCTGCTCTCTCAGCAAAGCTTAGCCTACATTTCAGGGCGCGATAAGCGCAACGCCCAGCGAAAAATATTTCAATTTAAACCAAAATTCGGGCGCTTTCAGCATTTTTGGCTAATCCCCGCTAAGCCAAATTGGCGTTTTCGGGGGCCCAAATCCAATTTGTGAGGCATAAATTAAAATGCCGCCGCAGAGGCAAAAACAAGAATTACGAAAAATTTGTAATTTCCGTTTCGGCCAGAGGACGGCACGCGGCGTCAGGCCAGTTAATTGCTTTATTAGCCAGATTGATTGATGTGCATATGCCGATGTCCCTGCGATGGCCAATTCAATTATATAATTGGACACATTTCCCAGGGCGAACATGTATGTACATGTCCCAGGAATGGCCATCGGACATCGGCCATCGACGTCGGTCATCGGTTGTCGACAGGCCATTGAGTGCCTGAATGGCTCACTGGCTCATTACGGCACCATCGAGCACGTCGGAAAGGCTCCTCCAGTGGCAACAATTATGAGCGGCATTCAGCATTTCTTTGTGGAGTGTTGTTAACCTTTCGCCGGGCCACTTGAACCGGATGACGCTGCCCGTGCTCTTGGCCAGAATAGATGCACTTGAGGCACTCGAGCAATCGGCATGCCTTTCCGTGCATGTTTTCAGCCACACTTCAGGGTAATAAGCGCAGCGAACATTTCGAAATAAAAACCAATCTATTTTCTGCAATGCAATGCAAAACGAAGGAAAACTCGGACGCAATTCAATTAGACAAAGTTAGCTTTAAGCAGTCAAATGGCTTGAATTTCACCATTGCAGTGGGTAATGCAATTTTCCCTAAATGCTGTAATTTCATTTGTCAAAGCTACGACAACATCACCAACAGCAACAGAGGAGCAGCACACCAACAAGGGGCAGCAACTTCAGTGTCAGGGCGCCGACATGAAGGCGAGGCGTTGACATCCTTGTTAAAGGATGTTGTTGCTGTCGCTGCTTCGCCTAAAATGTTTAAGTGGCTACTTGTAACTTGTTAGTCGCTCGACGAGGCTGACATCCTAAAGAAATTACCTGGCAATCACTCAAATGCAAGTTTCCCTTGGAATATTTAGCATTTATGCGAATACCTTGCACCAAAACCGACGCAGTTTCTGGCCCAGATGCCATTGCTGCGATTGCACTGCAGCAAAGCATTGCCTCTGCGGTGAATCTGGCTCCATAAATTATGCTGCAGCTATTTGGCAGACGAAAGATGCATGTATTCGTGCTGCTCCATTTCAAATATGTTGCCCCGCCAGCACACACGCTCTCTCTGGCATACGCATTTAATTAAAAAGACCATTTTTTTTTTTGGCAGGCACCTGACCAACCGACCCTCCATTTTCAACACTCGGGCGCATTAACCATAATAGCAATTCATTATGCATGCCAATGGCAGCCCGCCACGCACTAGCGTCCGCTTCATTATCTTCCCAAACACGGGGCTAATGGACAAAGCTGCGGCTAAACGGACATCTAATACCATTAAACATTTACTAAATTAAATATTTGGTTTAACGCTTCACAAATGGCGAATAGATAATCAAAATTAAACGGTATTTACCCGAAAAGAGTAAATAAATAAAGAGTTCAAAGAGCTGGGAATATTGACGATAAATATTTGAAGAGAAAGAGTTTGTTGATAAAAGCCTATGCTTTTAGTGCAGTGAATGTCAATAAATATTTAATTAATTGAACGTTTAAGCTAATCAAATGTTTTTTACTAAAAAAAATCGGTTTAAATTAATCTGAATAAATTGATAGAGCAGATTTAAAAACTTCTGACAATATTTTGGCAATACTGATGCCCAAGACCCACTAATTCCACTAATGCCAATAAATAAAACCAATTTATAAATACTACAGAAAACAAGAATGAAAGCCAAGTTCGGGAAATCGAGTCTTCTATACCCTTGCAGGATACAATTATAATTAAGTTATATTTCTAATTTCTGTATTTTAATCGTAAACAAGAAAGGAAGCTAACTTCGGTTTGCCGAAGATTATATACCCTTGCAGATTGCAATTGAACTATAAAATTAAAGTCGAAATTCTGAAATAATATTAAGTGGTCAATTCCCAAATTTGATTAAAATATTTTGAGAAATTGCGAAACTCTGAATTTTTTATTATTACCCTGATTGTTCCTATGGCAGCTATAGGATATAGTTGTCTAATTTTCATGAAATTAAAACTAAGACTCTCAAACAATATTAAGTGGCCAAATCTCAAATTTGATGAAAATATGTTGAGAAACAGCGAAGTTAGGATATTTTCTATTATTTTCCTGATTGTTCCTATGGCAGCTATAGGATATAGTCGGCCGATTTTCATGAAATTAAAACTAAAATTCTGAAAGAATATTAAGTGGCCAAATCTCAAATTTGATGAAAATATGTTAAAAAACAGCGAAGTTATGAATTTTTTTATTTTTTTCTGATTGTTCCTATGAGAGCTATAGGATATAGTCGTCCGATTTTCATGAAATTGAAACCGAAATTCTAAATTAATAATTAATGGCCAAATATCAAATTTGGTGGAGTTTTGTTGAAAACTGACAAAGTTATAATTTTTTTTCGAAAGTTTTACCGATCGTTCCTATGGCAGCTATATGATATAGTTGTCCGATCCGGCCCGTTCCGACATATTTA
>VNJQ01006298.1:0-49649 GCA_008042515.1 Drosophila truncata | reverse complement strand
AGTATACGTCTCAAAAGTCTCTGTAACTGAGTTAATAAATTCAAAGATTGAAATGGCATTTTATTAGGTAGCCACGGATATTCACAGATTGATTTATTTTCATTGCCGCCCCGTTGGAATTGGAATTGGAATTTCTGGCAGCGGCTGGCATTCAGTGGGTTGAGGGTGAAGGACGTTCTTACGGCGTGCTCCACGAATCGAATACAATAAAATCGGCGAGACAAGGTCGTCTCGCAGTCGGCTATAAATAAGAATCTCATTCCGTGCAAAATATTTTTGCGTATAAATAATTTGTTGGAAAAATAAAACGTCTTGTTTTTGAACTCATGACCAAAATACTTTAGCGGCCCGTCTCACGTCCAAAAATAGTTGCACCTCCCGCGCCCACGCCAGCCGCGGATCTCCGGATACCCAGGTCTCCCGGATCTGCAGATCCCCCGGATCTTTGGCATCCCAGCCTCGACTGACGTGCGCCGATGACGCGCATTCCGCCCGCTGGACTGATTCTAAGCAGAGGCCTCCACATCCAGATCCCGATTCGTATCCAGAACCAGAAGCAGGTGATGACGACCAGCAGGGCGATCTAAAATTGGCGAGGAAGGCAGATTGAATACATATATTCATATTCATCGCACCGAGATGCTAAGCAATTGCCGGGCCAATAATATCCATGATGATTTTAATGATGATGGGGTGGTCCACAGGCGTCAGCAGTCGGCCTAAGAATTAGTTTCCCACTACGATAACAGTTTATAGTTTTTATAGAACGAATAGGGATTACTCTTTAAGAATATTAATTAACTTAAAATTAATAATTAAGAGGACAGTATTTAAGTATTGAGTATATTAAAAATGATGATGAATTTTAGAAGTAATTTTAACTCGTATTCAAAGTATTATAAAATTTATATATTATAGATATAGATCTTTTTATAATAACTCAATAAATATTTAATACAATAGTGTTTCAAAATGAATTATTTAAATATACACAAATATCACTAGCATTTTTGCTCAAAAATTTATAACTTAAAGAGAGAAGCCTCAAGGCTTTAATATGGCTTGCACTCATTTTTAATTTTAGGTCAATATTAATATAATAAAATAAGTTTATTAATATTTAACTTAAAATTAGTATGAGTAAAAGCCATGTCAAATGATTTATTTTAATTACAATATTATATTTAATATTTTTATTTATCCTAAAAATTGGTTTATGTGCTCTCAGACTTACTTATAATTTTTCCAAGCTGTGTATTTAAAGCGACTTTATAAATTAGGAATATTTTATTGCTATTTCTACTAGAACTATTTTATTTAAATTTTTAAGAAAGTTCTTCACATCTTTGGATTCTGTTTCTTCACTTAAGCAACCGATATAATTTGTTTAAGCCCTCTGCATACCCTATCTTTGCATTACCCTAACGCAAAACACATTTATAACAAAAACAAGAACAGAGTGCAAAACGCAAAAATATTTTTCACGAAAAACAAATTCCTTTGCAGCACGTCAATGACGTCAATGCGAGACGGGGCTGTCAAAAATAACGAATAACGAACGCAAACCGGCCAGAATTCGAATCAGAATCCAAATCCGAATCCGGGGAAAACTTTTCCCCTGAACTTTTCCGAAATGAAGACGGAAGAAGGGGGCTGGCCAGGGGCGTCTGTTAAGTCCAGACGTGGGCGTGTAGTTGGATGTATGCTCGCGATACATATATATTCTATATGTTGTATGTGCTGTGAGTTCTGGCAAATCGACTTTCGGCCAGCGATGACGCGTGAACTTGCCTTTGATTTGTTTTTTTTTTTTATTCGGTCAACTTCGAACTGGCCAAAAATAACAAGGTGGGATGGCATGGGTTTTGTTATTGTTATTGCCGGTCAGTTGGTCTGTCGATCGGGCGTCTCTCACACGCGTCCCAGTGGGTGGGTGGCTTCATCCACTGGCCAAGTGATGGAATGGCAAATAAACCTGATTTATGCAGACCGAGTGAACGATCGCTCTTGGCTATTTCCGCTGCAGGCCATAAGGCAGTATTTACTGGCAGAAATTTGCAGAGCAATTGAAATGTAAAATGGGTCAACAAATTAATGTCAAAAACAAGTATCGATTTCAATCAAAGATTTCCCAAAAGAATACTAAAATTTTGCCAAAAAAAAGTGCTCATTATATTCTTTAATTTTTTTTCGTTAATTTGTTTTTGACATGAGCAGCTGTGGTGCGATTACCAATTAGAGTCATTCATGCGCAGCCGCACGTGTCCTTCGGGGTCGGGATGCCAACGAGATCAGAACGAGATGCCAACGAGATCCCTAACCAGCCACATGCCACATGCTCATCTGTGTGTCTTCATCCCGGCACTCAGAATCGCCACTTTAGTGTCATTTCCGTTCGCCGCTCTCAGCGGGCATTAAATTAGCCATCATTAGGCCAGCTCCAAATCCAAATCGCCGGCAATCAGCATCCAATTTGGCCAAATGCCGCCACTCGAGATGGCGGAAAGCCTTTATTTCGCGCCGGGATTTAGTTATAAAAGATTTGCTCCATCTCCCCGGAGAGCTAAGTGAGCGCTGACTTCACATTGGGGGCCACCTGTTGCCCCATTGTCCTCCAACTTCCATGAGTATTTATTTTATTCGGCCTTTTTGCTGGGCCCGTTTGCGAAATCGCATAAACATAAAGGTAATTGCACAGACATGCCAAAAAATTATCCGATATTCGTCGTCGATGTAAGGCTGGACAAGGATGAGGCTGACGCTGACGCTGATGCTGAGATGCTGAGCATGAGGATGAGGTCGGGTATTAAGAAAAAAGAAAAAATAACAAAGCACCGCGAAGGAAAAAGAAACCATCGATGCTTGGCATTTATTGTGATCGCCGCTTATTGCGCGGGACACTGAGATATCCACGAGAGTGCCAAGGTTTTTCATTTAGCCCGAAGGGTTCGGCTTGTTTCGTTTTCTTAATGCGCTGCCTGATACGATTTTGGTTTAATAATCTTAATATTAATAAATAATATTATTAAAATGACTAAGGTTTTGTATAGCCTATATAGTAAATACTAAAAAATATAAATACCTTACAATAAATTCTGTTCTCTAAGCATTTCTTTGGCACAATTTTAATTATTTGAAATTTAAACAGATTTCTGTATATTCATATACTAAAATGAGTTAATCTACTTATTATTTGTGTTTTATAAATTTATGCAGCTATACTTAATTCTAGATACCTGAGCAAAATAAATGGGAAACTGCTGATAGTGTATTTAAAATGAATAAAAAATGTTACCTAGTATGTATACTAAAAATCAACTAATAGGCATTTAAGAGCTTAACTCTTTTTTATTCTTTTATTTTAATTTTATCCCAACGAAATTTAAAATACATATATATTTTTTCATTGGTATTAAAGTAATTAATGATTTAATGGAGACTTCTTCCTGCCTTCTAGGATCTTACCTATACCTAAATACCTAACCCAGCGTATAGGGTGACAATCCCCAAATAAAAGTGATTGTTCCCTTTAGTCCCAAAAAAAAAGAGAAGAAACAAAAACAACCAAAAATCGGCTAAAAGATTTGCAATGCCTTTCAGCTGCTGCGACTGCTCCTCTGTTTACACGGGATGCTGTTGGCGATGTCGCTGTTGTTTTTGCTGTTTTTGCTGATTTTTCGTTTCGTGTTTAGCAGAGGGAAGGAAGGAGGATCGCCTTGTGACATATGCGAAATTCATTGTCGCGTGTTGCATGGCGTTGTCCGTGGATGCCAACGACTTGGCAGCCAACCTTGGCTGACGACGAGCGAGCTGCTCCCATCTTGCCTCCTCCTCCGCCTTCACTTCCACCCATTACCATGGCCCCCACATTCAGGCCATTACAGGTGCTGGTGTGTGCACTTGAAACAAAATTGGATAGTTGATTTTTTTTTATAGAAATAACAATTAACTGAGGAAACATATATTAAGATGTAAACTATATCTTTGACAATATTTTCCCACGAGTACCTTGCTACTTATACACATTTTCTCTCAGTGCAAACTGACTGGAACTGTCTACCATGTTGAGACGGACATTATCGCTCGTCGTCGGACGCTGGGCATTGAAAAATTGCCAAACAAGCCGCAGAAACCGAGGCAGGCAGACTTTAACCGGCCGCTTAAACGATCGCTTAACTACTGTTAATCCGCGGATCGGGCTTTTAAACCGGACCGCGATAATCCCGATCGGAATCCAAGGTTGGACGCCATTCGGTGCGTGCGTAAGTGCAATTAGTGTAATGCAATAATGAGCGATGCCTCGGCAAATTGTGCATAAAAATGTTTATGGGATGCGCTGTCAACTGCGGGTGTTTTGATGGGGGGCCTGTGAGTGGAGGGGGATAAATAGCATACACACATTCATGTGACTCTGTGGATGGATGATGCAGAGATACTCAGATACGGCAGCAGACACGGGGCCCATAGAAACAGGGCCACGCGTCGGCCGGTCCCTGACGCACGCTGCCTCATGTGACCGCAGATACGCGCACTCGCAGATACTCGCAGATACTCGCGGGTCTTACGTCTGCATTTTCAGCCTCGAACCTCCACGCCGCCATTTGAGCACACACATTCATTCAGCAGAATTTTCCCCCCAGTCGCGATTCCTCAATGAGCCAAATTAGCAGCAGCAGCCGCCGCTGCTCTCTACGCAAATCTCTGACGTCAGCACACACACACACCACACATTTGTGGGCCGTTTTGGCAAGGTAAACGTGACCAAATATGGGGAACCAGAAGTGGGTTATGGGAAACTGCGCCACCACTAAGCGATTCAACGGAAATTAGCGCTTTAAATTGAATTAAATTAACAGAAGTTAGAGGATTTTTTGGGGAAGTTCCCCTATTCCGAATTTCACTTAATTTTTTCAATTCGAACGAAAATTTAAAAGGAAAATTGGGGGTTTATAACGTGGGAAATAATAAAGATCTTGGGGAAATTCTTAGACTCACACATTTTATGTTGACACATATTTAAGGAAGTATTATGAACTTTTCTAGAAAAATCTAACCACAAATTGCCATAAATTGTGGTAATCAAAGATATGTAAATAGGATCCACAAGAATGGCATCTCACATACCTTACCTCCGCCCAAACAGGATGCAAAGCAGTTAGCGTGTTTAGCAGGTGCCCGAGGCATTCCTAATGACGAGGGAGCGAGAACCGCTCCCCTTTTGGTCTGCTCCTCTTCTATGTGGTAGTTCCATCGATGCCACTGTGATTCAGTGCGTCCAAGGTCCCACTGTTTGCACAACAACGCGCCGCTCCGGCTCTCCACTTGAGACGCGGCTGATTTATGCACGAAATGCTAATGGAAATGCAACTTCAAATGCTAATTGCGGCGACGGTCAAAGACTCGCCATCCGACGAGGATCGGAGACCAAGACCAAGACCAAGACGAGCACCGAAGCCAAGATACCCGGAGGGACGGAGGAGTAGGGGTGGACGCCTCACACAAGACGACAGTTCATCACAATTGCGTTTGCAAATCAGCAAGGCGACAGCCACAGGCGCGCATGCCCATAGATACACTCGCAGAAATTCAGGAGCAAATCAAATTAATTTTACAAGGAAAATAGGTAAAGAAAAAAGGAAAAATAATGAAGCTAATATAAATTTAAAATGTTATAGGCTGTATAAGCTTCAAACCATGCTTGTGATGTGCATTTTGGCTACTAGATAAATTTATATTTAATATACAAATAATTATGACGCTCTTCTTAATTTATTAAAATTATAAAGCAATTATTTCTTATTCCAAATTGTCTGAAGTGCACAGAAGATACAGATTGGATCGGAGTGCCTAACCCACGCCAACTCTGATGGCTCTTTCTTGTCCCTCTGGCTCTGGTTTTCTGCTCCCGGCTCATTCATATGCAAATCTGTGCAGGCCGGTGGTTGGTGGTGACCACAAATGAAATGCCAACACGCAGAAATGCAAAGAGAGCATCGAATTGCAAATTATGGGATGGCAGCGTTGACAAAGTTGCGCCTGAATAATTCCACGCTGTTAGAAGCCGAGTGCGAGTGCGAATCCGACCCAGACACAGTCACAGTCACAGTCACAATCACAATCACAGTCACAGTCACAGTCCGAGTCCCAAAACCCCAAAGCCAGCCCCAAGGTAAAAAGAGGCAAGAGCGCGTGCCCGCGGTCTCCACTTCCGCTGCCGAGTGCCAAGTGTTTTGCCTCCATGCGTGACTCCTCGTCTACTATCCATCGTCCAATCGTCCCCTGTCCACATTGGCCACGAGATCAGGAGCGGAGCGAGGCCGCCTTCGCTGAATCAGCATTGTCAACAGTGAATGCGATACCGAAATATGTAAATAGCCACCGAATAACGGAAATACGAGTGCCTTGTTTGTGCAGCTAAACAAAATACAAAATATCTGATATGTTGCAATTTGCAGTTCAGCTTTAATTACAGATACAATATTAGCAGTAGGAAAAATAAGACATAAAATTACCTGTACAAAATATTTATGTTATTTATAATTTATTTTATAATTTTATTTAGATTACCATCAATAAAATAGGAATTTTCGTAAACACATTTTCTAAGCGGCCTGCCTTTTCTGTACAGATAAATTGGTATTAAATTTTTAATAGCATTTTGGTAACCGCAATAATAAGAAGAGGACTGTATTTTAAATTGAATATAATTACACAAAATCTTCACCTAATTAAAACAGCTCTTAAAGAATTTATAAATGTTAAATTAAATGTTTTTGGGGTTAACAAAGCTGCAGTTAATATTAATTTGTGCGGGTTTGTTAAGAGTTTGATTAGCAAATCTGATCGAGCTTAGAAGCTAATTGGAGCCGGTTTTTAAAATCACAAAATAATGTCAAGAATAATCTTGTACTTAATCATGTTCACGTGCCTAACAGTATTTTTTAAGAGCTTTTAAAGGTGACACTTTCGCTTTTTATTTTTATAATATAAACTTAAGCTTTTTTATATTTCATTTTATCAATTTTAATATGAGCCTCAATAATTGCAAAACTATTTCCTATTTAATTATAAAATTTGATAGTTACAAGTAGCCCCCTTTTTAATACCATTTCGCTCCTGGTCACCAGTAACCTCCCCCTAGAAACTTGAACGAAACTAATGCCGAATGCAGGTCTGTTTCTGCCGGTTTCTTGGGCTCCCCTTCGTTTTGTTGTCATTTTCTGCCATTTGGTTTCCAGGAATCTGTGTGTTTGCCTGGTGACGAGCTCGACGTTGCTCCATTAGCATAACCCACGGAGCAGAGCAGAGCAGAGCAGAGCAGAGCCCTCTCTAGAAGGGGCAACGGATGTGCGCTTGATTATGTTGTTTGCCAGAGAGGCTGAAGCTGAAGCTGAGGCTGGGACTTGATGCCTCAGCATCTCCTCCATCTGGTCAGCTATGTATGTATGCATGTATGATGATGATTCCGGCGACATTAATCACTTCGCTGCTTGAGTTTCTCGGGCAAACAGCGTGCGACTGACGCCAGGCGGTCGGCTACTAGAAAAAAAGGCACTAAAAAGAATAGAGGAGGACTGAAAGAAAACACTCCTCTCCTGGAAAATACGGTGGCTATCAAAATAGCTCCGTACACGTTTGAGCCCACCCAAATGGTCAGGGGTTTGTCTATGGTCTGGGCTGGGATCTCGGCAGATCTTGATCCGTGTTTGTGCGATCACGATCACGCGCTCGGCCGCCGCTTTGTCCTAATGCCTCGCCCTGTGCAAATGTTTATCCAAGCCGATCCCAGAAAGGATTTGTCTCGCCTCGTCATCATCAGCAGCCTCGCTGGCACTGGGAATCATCTGCATCGCCGACGTCGTCGTCGTCGGCGTTAATGTGCTGGCAAACAAGCGTGATGCTGCAATTGTCTGGGGAGCTATATGTATGGCAGTTAGAGCCGGACTCCGTGTTTGCTAAGTAGCCCCTGTCCAGGGGCTGATCGATGCCGAGGTGTAGATCCATTAGCTACTGCACAGGAGTCGGGTTCACGATGAAGACTCGCGTGGGTGTGGCTCGACTTTGACGGTTGCTGTAGTTTTAGGGAAATTTTAGAACCGAGAAAATGGGCGAAGGTTTCTGGTATTTTGTTAAGAGTTGGTTTATGCTTTCTGGATTGTTCAGATTTTTGTATGGCTCAATATTCCAAGGATTTTGAGACGAAAACAAATGCTCAGCATATGAATATTATTTGGTTATTTAATAAACAAGGCTTAGATCACAGTACAGTGTAGAGAAGAGATAATTGTATTTCTCTCTAGAATGTATTAATATTAATATTAAATGACCTTGATATAAAGTAAAATATACAAGTTTCTTAAGGCTGTCCAAGATAATAACCAAAATAAGCAGCTCCTTAAGATATATTTACGCTAAATGGATTCAATTAAAGATCATAATATGCAAACATCGAAATGAAAGCAATAAGACTTAAATCGTAATGAATCGTGATGCCTGAATTTAAAATTTCCTCAGCTTATATAAGTACATATATGTAGCTGCTGTAATTCTAGGGTTCCATTGCCAGAAATACGACCTAATTGCGAGCAACTAGTCACCTCTTTATGGCATCCATTCAGAGGAACCTGATTGATTAATCGGTTCATTGATTGACTAATTGTGTGTTTACAGTTCCCAGGACGGGACAGGCCAGGACATGGAATGCAGCTAAACTGCTATTGATTGCCAAGTCAGCACTCCAGGAAATTAATTCTTCACCTTCAATTCCGGCAAATGAGCTTCATTAGCAGTACTCTTGCTTTTCGCTTTGGCTTAATTATCACGGCTTTGCAGTGGAGCTGCCCCCGGAAAGTGGAGCAGGAGTGACAGGAGATACGAAGTGGCATGGAGACACGCACCTGCCACTGGCGGTGAACTTTCCTCTTCGGTCGCAACCCGACAATTGTCGCCAATTAAACCATCAGAAACAGAGAAATACGAGGGAAAGGAGATATCTTGGCCAGAGCACTGTACAAAATTAAGTTTGGTTAAGAATTCATTAAAGAAAAATACTTTAGTCTCTACAGATAAAATTTCTGTTATTTGAATATTATTTAGGAATAAATAGGCATAATTTTCTTTTATTCATCTAATGAAAATTGTTATCCTATATTACTATAATTTGTTGTTAAATTAAATAATTTTAAAACTTAATCAAATCCATAAGAAATACCTAGAAATATTCTTGAATTCATCCTTAGCCATCGTTTGTTGGTTAGCCCTTGTCGTAAACTGTATAATACAGATATTTTAATGTTTTATACTGTTTAATTTCTTATAATAAAACGCAGAAACAGCTCTGCTCTATATATTATATATACAAATAAAGATATATTCTTTTTACATCCATTACATTGTAAAATCTCCAATATTTATAACAGTGTCTCTGGTTGAAGGGGCACATTAATCAGTGGCAAGTGGCAGTGGCTGTGAGGTGGAGCGAAACGAGTAGCTCATGGGGCATATGCAAATTATTCCCGATTACGTACCGCCCCGCGATCTCTTCCCTTTGTCAATTGAGTCAGCGATAACGATATAACGATATTCGATTTCAAGGTTTCCAATGAAAGTGCTGCTCGCGTCGAATCATTTTTTATCAAAACACTCGCCCAGCTAAT
Source organism: Drosophila truncata (assembly GCA_008042515.1). Classification (NCBI taxonomy): domain Eukaryota; kingdom Metazoa; phylum Arthropoda; class Insecta; order Diptera; family Drosophilidae; genus Drosophila; species Drosophila truncata. The sequence goes on along the minus strand of VNJQ01006298.1, from coordinate 39,993 downwards.
GACAGGCGACAAGTCAGCGGGTCCACAGGTTGCAGTCCCGAGTCCGACTTCGTCTGGTCATCGGATTGCTGTGACTGTGACACGCTTCTGGTCAATGTCAGTCAGTCGGGTAACACGATACTGCCCCAATCCCAATCCCAATCCCAACCCAGTCCCCCTCTAAGGGGCAGTGTGCGCACTTCTGTGGCCCAGATTGCACTTATTGCAGGCGAGAGAGTTTTCTGCTTTTCTGGGAAATTGTTTACAATGAACGGAGGAATGGAATTCACATAAAATAGAGCATTTCATGGGCTTGGATCGACGGCCTTGAGGGGAATCTGTGCAGCCAAATTAGATATGCTTCCAGATCGACCGACCACGAAGTTCAAAGGCAGATCCCGAGGGGAGAGATCCTTCGGAGGAGAGATGCTAAAAAGGGTTTCAGACCGGCAGCAGCTGTTCGCAGGCCATAATTGAAGCATTTCGTGGGTAATTGGTGGCGATTTTTTATGGCCAACGCATAAATTAACACCAGACCGGAGATCTGCTCGCTGCAGCTCAGAAATCCGACTCCGAATCCTCAACAGATTTGTGTAATTGCGCTCCACTTGCGGAGCAGCGGTGGGCCCAGCCCATTCCGGGGAGATTTAATGCGAGTCCATCACCGCCGCGGCGGTTATAGGGCTCGATCTCAGTCTCCCGGGTAGAAAACGTGCAATTTGGGTCAAGAGAGGTGTCTCCCCTTTTTTCTTTCCTTCGTTATTTTTTTATATGTTAATTTTGGCCCGGCCGAACTGGCGGCTTTTTATTTTTGGGCCGGCCGAAGAGCAGTCCCTTTCGATGGCCAAACGTTTTGTACCTCATTAGAGCGGCGAAAGCGCGTTTACAAGTGTTAAATTGGCCAAATTATGGGTTGTTAACAGGATATAAAAGTAAAAGTGTCTGCCAGACTTCTCCGAAAACTCTGATATCGCCAGGGGCAGGTGCCCAAGAAAAAAAAAAATAAATAAGGATGCACTCGCACTTTGGTTTCAATTTGCCGCCCAGGCACCTACTTAAAGATTCCAAAATTTATAGAGTGATGATTAAGAAATATCGATAACACTTTTCGGCTTTTCCCGAGGGCCAGGCCCAAGTGCTCTCGGTAAATGGCCGTTTATGAGGACTGAAAGTAAATATTTAACCAACTTATATAAGGGGCAAAGCTAAGTTGACTTTGTCTTGAATTTATCTCGAGACTTTCCTTGATTTTAGCAATTGCAATTACTATATATTATTCTAGGCAAAATACAAATGAATTTTAAAGTCTGCCCATAACATAAGACTTCATTTTTAATCTCTTACCCTTTCCCTTGAACATCTGCTGTCAATGATCATTCAGATACACTATCTGGCGGAGTTATCGTTGCCATTATCGTCTGTTGGCTCCAATCTCGGCCCCATCATCGGCTCCTGATCCGGCTCCTTCTCCAGCTCCAGCTCCAGCTCCAGCTTCAGCTCCGGCTCCAGGCCTCCTCCGTGCGGTCAGATGCAAGGCCTGTGATTAATTGCTGGCAGAGTGTCCCAGGGAACTGGTTGCCTTTTGCCTCTACCTGTCGCCGGTTAATGTTGCCAACTTAATCGCATTTTGCCAAGACTCTTGATAATGTTGTTTATGTGCAAAACGATTTGGCAGGGGGACGGGGGAAACGCTGATGCGAATCTGCGGATAATTAATGAGACGGACTTGTGTAATTAATAAAAAACTTTTAATTACCACGGGCAGGTCTGTCCTTGATCCTAATGAGTCGCGGAGGGAGGAAAAAATCGCAATACCAGGACTCAAAACACAGATTGGAGGGAAAAAATCTATCTATCTGAGGCATTCTGCGACATTTTTGCGTAATTTCTCAAGGACACCACAGAGACAACGTAAAAAGGACGAAGAATTTCTTACGTAAGTGACCGAAATATGTTTTTATGAGAGGATCATAAATTTTTTTCCCGTAAGAATAGGAGCGCGCTCTCAATGTTCTGATCTCGTTCCATTTTTAGCGGAACTGTCCGCTCCTGTCCGCTGTCCCTTGGTCCACAGCCTGGCCTCTCGGCATGACATAATTTCGCATAATTTGCAACAATCCACGAAGGACCCTCGACCCAGCACGTGACAAAAAAAAAATAGGGAGGGAGACAAACAAAAAAGAGGGCGACCTGCTCGCAGATTTTTAGTGCGAATTCTGCAGGTCATGGCGGGGATTTTGGCCAACATCTTATAAATCTGCAGGATCTGCATATTATGCTAATCTCCGGGCCTCGTCCTGCCGCTCGACATGTTCCCATTTTTTGTTCTAATTATTTTTTATGGGTTCAGTCCACGCGCAAAAATTGTCGCACTTCTTTGTGGCCAGCCGCAGCACGTCTCTCTCCCTGAATTTTCGCATTGTTTTGGAGTTTTTGTTCTATTCTTGATTTTTTATTTGCTCCTGGGACGTTGTTCTTTTGGCCTGGTTTTCTTTTTTTGTGGTTTTGACGCTGGACCCAATTTTTAGCTAATAATTGTCGCAATTTTTGTGGTTTTTCGCAGGGAACTGCCAGGGGTTTGGGCTTAAAAGAAGGTGGATTCTGTTAGGTAGCAGCTAAGGAAAATTTATGATGAGCAAATAGACTGGTTAAAGAATCTATATTTAATTAACCCCAGCATTTATAGGGAGTGTCTTAATTAATTTAAATGACTTTCTGAGCGACATTACAGTAAAAGAGAATGAGTTTGTCTTTAAAACATATGTCCCTTGATCTCTGAACAGAAATGATTTAAATGTATTTCAAGGATTTCAAGTATTTTTTAAAGTTTTTTAGTTAAATAAAATATTTTACCTACCTTATAACTCACTCCTTTTGCTTTTACCTTCTCCTGCCACTCTCGTTTTGCCTTTTACCCCTTTGACTAATGAGCAACTTTAACCTTTGCTAATGACAACTGGCCAGAAAATCGAATCCAAGCAGCAACCTTGACCAAAAATCTGGTGACAGATGAGGAGTTTTTACCACGGTCTAAGCCAGAAAACAGAAATCAGGGAACAGAAACTCGAACTCGAAACGCAAAATCACTTTCCCTGCTAACCATAAATACTCGAAAAACCCATAAAGTCGCTGGAACCGAGCGAAACCCCTTTGCTACAATTAAAATGTTAAACTGGAGTAAATATCGTAAAACTAATAAAAACCCAGACGGAGAGTCGAGGGAATTGCTCTAGTTAGGGCGAAAAACACGCAGCTCAAAACTATTTCCGAAAAAGTTGCCTCAAAGCGAAGCAAGACGAATTTTTAACAAAGCGAGAAAAAAACACAAGAGCTCCGGGTCAGTGGTTCCGGGAAAGCAGTCCCTCGGGTCAAGGGTTAAGGATCACGAACACCCGAACTAGGTCACTGGATCGCCGGGCACAAAAAACGCACAAAGCGCGATCGTAAAAAAGTAGAGCGCGTCCCGCGAGGACATTGTCCTGCGAGGAAATCCTTTCCTTCGGTTTACAATGGCTTTTTGTGTCCTTTTTTGGGAGTTCGACGGTTCTCGATAATTGTAGCAAAAAATTAGTTCACGAAATTTAAGGAATTTACATGGAAAGCGACCTTCGTTGACATTGCGTTTAACTTTTGATTTGGCATCTTGACTGATGGCGGAGTGAGAGTAAAATCCGGAAAAGTGAAATGTGATGGCTGGGAAAGTGGGAAAATGGCCGGCGAAAGGATGCTTAATGGCTTTACAACTTGTTGTCTCTAATTATGGTTAAAATGGGCCGTAATCCTTTGCTAAATGCAGCAACACGGACCGCCCACACACGATTCCCGCGAAGTCCGCGTCATGGTTAAACGTGGCTAATCCTTCCCGTAAGCCCTTCGCAGCGACCTGGACTCGGTTCCAGTTCGCGATCGGTGGGCGTATTGTTTAGTTTCGAAATCAAAATATTGGCAAACACGATGAGGCCTCTCCGAGGAATCCCGTGAAAGGGCGAAATGTGCAAGGATTAGGCAGCGGCCGAGCCTCCGAACGAACATCCTTTCGCAACCTTGGTCCCACATCCCGCTCTGCGCACACGCTCGCAATTTTACGATTTTATGACTTATCTGAAATTGGCAATGTCCTGCCGGCGACGACGACGTCGACACATGCCCTGCCACGATCCTTAGCACGATCCTTTGCCATTGTTCCGCCGGGAGTTGACTTTCGTTTTTTAACTCTTGCCTCCTTGCGACCTTGCGTCGGGTACAAGCCTTTTGGCCAAAGGATTCGCCCATTGTTGCGGTTGTCTCAACTCCTTTTTTTGCCGAGGGTTGCATCCCTTTGTGGTGGCGATTGTCGAGTCCTTTGTGGCAAACTCCTCGCCGAGTTCGCAGTTTTTTAATGACCCTTTTTAAGCCGGTTGTTTTATGGCCTCCGCGTTCCGTTCGTTTTTTAAGCCTTTCTGCCCTGCTCTGCTCTCTGCCCAGTTCAGTGTCAACTCTTTAGGGTCTCCTTCGCGGGTTGTAAACCCACGTTCCGTCTGGAACGATAAATTCGCCTTTTTTTTACTGAATTCTCGGAAGCTTTGAAGCAATTTTTAACCAGTTCTTGTTTTTCGGCCTGCTATTTTTTAGAATTGCAATTTTCCCTGGCCAAATTGCAAGGGTTTAGTGGAAATTGGTTGACTTTCCGCGAATTTTCCCCTTTTCTGATATTGCAAAAGGCTTAAAAAAAACGATGTTCGACCTTGGTGAGGAGAAAAGAGGCAGATTGTCATTGGAAAATTATGTTTTTAAGTCGAAAAGCCAAAAAGTCAAATGTAGTTTTTTATCGGAACAAGACAAAAAGGGTTTTGCGGAGAGTTCACGTGGTGCCAAGTCAGTTTTTTGAGAAACAGTTAAGACATTGAACAAAGACGGCCATAAAGCAAATATAAACCCAAAGTTAATCTGGTTTAGAAGGAAAAACACCAGGGCGGTAAATGAGGGTAAAAAACCGACCATAGAAAATATATTATGTTTGGTTTAAAATCGTATATTTGAGAGAATATTTCTGTTACTGCCGTCTCTTGAGCTATTACTTCATCACAGTTGATTCACAGTTAACCCCATATCTCATACCTTAGCTAACTCTTGGATTCTCTTTTAGAAAAACACCCATAACTCATCCCTCTTAAAGCTCCGGTCCAGCTTCCATACCATAAACTTTACAGATTTTTAGCAACTCATGCACGTTAGTTTGGAGCCACAACTTAGACCATTTTTGATTGCCTTCGTAAATTGAATTTCCATTTTCCAGCTTGACTTCGGCATTTTCCATCTAGGCAACCAACGAGGTTAATTATCGCCGCTGCATTGCTCAATAAGAAAAAATTAACATTTTCTCGGCGGTGCGACTTCCTTCTTTGGGGCCAAGACAAAGAGAAGATCGGACCCTGTCCGCCACCCTTTAACCCCCCCTTGGGTCCCGCCGATCGCCATATAGCTCATTACGCGGGTCGTGACTTGCCGAAATGAAAAACAAGTAAAATCGGGCAGGGGAGCAGAACACAAAAAGAGTTTATTGCAACGGATGCTTGTCGGAGATGCTGATATCTGTGCGGCTGTTAAATAAGCGGCATCCCCCATCCCCCCCTGGCTTCAAAAAGGGGGTGGGATTTTAAAGGGGAGAGCGGGGGACTATTGGGTTTTGGGGGGAGCAGAAGCAGTAGCGGGTAGCAGAGGCGGAGACGCAGCAATGTTAATCTCCATAAAATGAAAACAATGCGCCGGCGCGACGATCGCCGCCAGCCTCAAATGTTTGAGCTCCGAAGCTCCCGTATGGCCGCCAACCCTTCTTTTTTACACTGAAAAAGTAAATAATTTCTTAATTCTAAAATCAAATTAATAATAAATCTAATTTAGAAAATTCTAATTCTTGATTTGTATAATTTTTAGAAAAGAAAGCCATTTATAATTACATTTATAATAAAGCCATTTATTTTCTGACGCTATACTTTTTTTCGGTGTATAAATATGCATTTTAAATAGACTTTTTTTCCTGTGTATACCATTGGAACCCCAAGCGAGCTGGCCATGCTTCGTGGAGCGCGCATTTTGCGCAATAAGTGTGCCAGACTCCGATTCCAATGCAGACGCTGCTGGCGCGGAAGGACGGACAGACCGGTTGGTCAGCATTCGAGGTGAGCCCGCCGCTCCACTGCCCTCTCCATTCCCCTTCAAGTGTAATTTATGCGGCAACAGCAGCTCAAGGATCCGGACTCCATCTCCATCTCCATCTCCGTCTCGGTCTCCGTCTCCGTCTCCGTCTGTGTGTGCGTTTAGGTAATCGCTGGGCATGATCTCGGCGAACTCGAACTCCAACGCCACCGCCGTGACAAGCTGCCCCGCTGTGTGGTTGGATGCTGTGGACGCAGCTCCTCCATCTCCTGCTTCTACTCTCGGTGCGGCACCAGTCTCCCCCTGGTTTGGTGGTGGGGCGAGTGTAAATTACAACTTGCCTCTCGGCTCAACGCCCCGATTTCTGGCGGATCCGCGGAGGCAATCGCTGGTGCCTGTCGGTTTCATTCAGAAAGTTCAATAGTGCATGCAACGCCAGCCACGACTCAGTGGACCGATGCTGCTCCCTCTCTGGCCTCTTCAGCTTTCCCCTGATCCTAACTTGATCCCGATTCCAAGCCCCAATCCGAGTCCCTATCCCAATGCCAGTTCCAGGGCATTTATGATCGATGCCAGAGTCGATTTCTGTGAGGCTGCTGCTGCTGGCTGGCTGGCTGGCTGACTGGCTCTTTTGATCGTTCGGTCGAGTTCCTTGGGTTCCCAACTCCTTCTGCACGCGATTGTCTTGTAGTAGCCTCGATATACACTGCCAGAAGCAAAGGTATCCATTAAACAATCTACTGAAAGGTAGCTTATGAAAATTGAATAAAATCATTAGAGGTTTACTTCTTACCGAAAGTAACAAATAACTTAATTGACCAATAAAGAAGTAGCCCAAGGGAAATTTATTTAAGTAATAAGCTAAAAGAGATCACAAAATATTAGTAAATTAATTATTAAAAAAAAAACTAATATTGTAATATTTATTCTATATTTCTTCTGGGTTCTTAAGAGCATCTCCTCCTATCCGCAACTCTTGCTGGGCACCTCAGATAGAAGCTCGACACCTTCCTTTTCGGGAACTGCTGGAGGCAGAGGTTTCAGTACAGAGCCTGAGACTTTGGATCTGGGATCTTGAGGCCGGTTCTCTCGAGGATGGTGCTTGTACATATAGCCGGCCGTGTCTGGGTCTGGTCACGATTTGTTGGGACTCGTAAAACATTTTTAGCACCTCGACGACGACCAAGACGACTGACGATCTAAATACATCGATCCCCGGACATGACTGCAGTTGAGCACTCCACTCCACTCGACTCGGGATTGCCTTTGTTCTCGCGTAGTCTGCCAGACCGTTTTAATGGCATTTTTGCATTTTTGTATTTCTTTTGATTTCTGTTCCAGCTACCAAGCAGAACGCCCACTCGGTGGGAATTCTTTCTCATGCGAGCAGCACTGCAGCAGCAGCAGCAGCAGATCTTTGGAGTGGCATGGTGGCTGCCAAACACATCCTGTCATTAGGGAAATATTTATGTAGATATCGGGACGGCGGAGCAGCTGCCATCTAACGGTGCCCCAATCAGAGGCAGCCGAATTAGTCCCCACATAATTAACTCAACAAGTTTTGGGAGCTCTCAAGGTTTTTGACAGTGCTGTCGGTTTGTCTTTGAATGTTTTTTAAAAAGTTCGGAACTTTACAACTTTAAGGTATAATCTTTTAGGAAATCGGTCTGTAAATGTTGCTGGTATTTAATAGCATGGAATGTTGTCTTATATTTTCTTTATAAATTAATCTTAATTTTAATTATTAACAGTTTGTATCTTCCTTATGTATTTATTTGAATATTTTTATATGAATATTTTCGTGACGTATATATTTGCGTAAATATTTTATAAAATATTTTATCACATTTTCTCTTGTTAGTTTTTTATTTCTCTTGACTTCTTAATAAGCTGTTGGCATCACTATTTTAGGAATTAGACGGCTCCTTTGAGCTGCTTTTTTGGGCCTGCGATTACCCAAATTTATGCAGAGCGCCCTCTGGCGTTGGTGAAATGATATTCCCGGAAATTGGCAAGGATTCAGAATCGCGAGGGGTGGAAAGGGAGAAAGGGCGAAAGGGCGAAAGGAGCAAGGAGCGGGATGAGGGAAGAGGTAAGGAGGAAAGGCGCAAGAAGGACGAGTTGCCTGTGTGCGTGTCGTGTCGTAAAAATCTCTTTGCGAATCGTCAGCGGCGGCGGCGGGAATGGCATTAGTATTGGTATTAGCCAAGCCAAGAAAAGCCATCAAGGCCAAATGGGACATTAGCGTGGTGGATCGTAAAACCCGGCTGTATGTGTGTGAGCGGGCTAATCCGCGGAAACTCTAAACTCTATCCTCGAGAGAGAACCTCTTTCGGCGCGAGACTCACTCGGCTAGGTACGCCGTCCGTAGAACTCTTTCCACTCTTTACCTTCCGGAGGATCCTACCTGTCAGGTTTTGTATTTGTATTTGACGTTTGTCCGCCAATTGATTTGACATTGAGGCATGGCGATGGGCGCTGAGTTGATGTGAGGTGAGGTGAGGAGAGGAAAATAACCCTAAATAAAACCATAAAATCCTTCTGCATGCTGCGCGAACCCATCCATCCATCCATCCATCTAGCGATCCTTCCCAGCGAACCCATCCCAGCCCATTCCATCCGATCCTCACCTTGAGTCTGCCTTTTTCATATATTTTTTCTTTGCGACGTGTTTTTTAGCCGAACTCGTAAATGATTCGGAAAGCGTTTTTTATGCAATTTGTTGTCAACGATTTTGAGCATTTGTGTTTCAGGGAACTGCGTTCGTTTTTTACGCAATGCGATGTAACGTCAGTTATGCCTTTATGGCTGCGAGTTGACTTTTTTAGTGAAAGTAATAAAGGATCAGCAGGGATAAAGAAGGGAGTCGTCACAGAGTTGGCCCAATGCTGAAAATATCCAGTACCAGGAAGTTATTTTTTACCAGAAATTCGTATTTACTAAGAGGGAAAAATATAGCTATTTGCCAACTCGCTCTCTGTCGCGAAGTCTTTGCTAAAACCAGTAACTTTCAACGGGTTAACTCGGCCCTAGGGTTGTAGAGGGTTATAGTTGTACCTGCACCCACCACGCCCATAATCCTTTTATGGCAAATAAACAAACAACGAACGTCACGGCGACTCAGGATCGACAGGATCGCTAGGTAAAAAGTGCCCGACCGGGTTGAAAGGGTGCAATAAACGGGGTTGAGACACTGGAAAGGAGAGACTTGGCATTCCAAAGGGTATGCGTTGCACACGCGCAGTGGCATTGTTGCACGCTCGGTTTTATGGGTGTGTGGTTTTAGCCCTTTGATGGGCATGATCATCCTGTTAATAGAAAGCGTGCAAACCCTACCTGCCGCTGCCACCTCTAATCCTTTCCGAAGCAAACCGAACCGAGCTGGGCTGCAGTGAACCCCTTCTGGCCATGATTGCGGGAGGCGAGCGTGACTAAGGCGATTTAATTAACGCGGTCGCAACTAAGCCACCGATACGGGAACCAGGACACGGCTTAAACCAAACCCTTTCCTTAGCCGGGAGGCGGTGGCCATGCTAAAAGCCATCCGGCTACTGTTCCGCGGACGTTAAGGGTTAAGGCCCGGTAGCCGAGGGAGGCGGAGTCCGGATAGAAGAGGAGGTTTTCCAGCGAAAGGATTGTAGGTCTTAACTTTCGGAAAAACTCCAATATTTACCAAATACCAAAAGGACACTCTGCACTTTGCTTCGGAGTCGAAAAGTCAAGTCGCATTTCAGGTTTTCACCAGGCAAATTTACCGGCTGAGCCGGCAAAGCGAGGATCCAAATCAGGGATCAGGAAATATTTTCCAGGGGATTAAGAAAGTGTTGTATAGCTCCTCTTGGCAAAACTACAAGAAGTCATACTGTTCAGTGTTGATTCTATAGAAAATTTAAAGGAATTACAGTAAATCTGATTTCTTTTATATTTTTACATATTAATTAGAAGCAAGTGTTCGAGAATTTTAAAAGAAATTTTCATATTTTCTATAATTAGGTATTTTTGTAGACTTGGGCGTATTAAAAAGAAACTTCTTATCAGCTTATTATATATTTTAAAACTAATTTCCTCATTTTGTGCATATAAAATTCCTGTCAGATAATAACTTTTTAATAATTCCCAGAACTTTGATATTTCCAGATTACCTAAGCATAAAAATAAACCTTAAATTCAGAAATTAGAATCTTTTAAAACTCGATTAAGATAATAATATGCCATGCCTTGCGGTTTCTTCATATAAAACAACCTGAATATCAGTTTCCTGTACCCCAAATTGTGTTGGTTTTTTCCTTAAGTTTACCGTTAGACCCTCTAATAAGTAAACCCGTTTGAACGTCCCCTTTTTCGATTTTTTTCGTATTTTTTTCAGTTATCTCTTTTCCGGATCACGCAATTTCTTCCCTTGGCTGCCCTTATAAAGTCGGCAGTGAGCCACCCAGCCTAAAAACAAAATCCACGACACAAAAACAAACAAAATCGCAAACGAAACGAAGACAACACACAGCCGTGAGAAGAAGAGGAGATGAGTGTATTTTTGCAATGTTTTTTACCTGTTGCTAAATTTAGAATGTCTGTCGTCGGGAATTTGCTGACGTTTGTGTCGAAAAATTAAGCCTTCTGCCGCTGACAAGAAAAAAAAGAGATATACAAAAATACCTCCCCTTTCACCACCGCTGCTTGCCAAAATTAAACGAAATTCTGGGCAAAATGCGTCGTTACGCTTAATGAGTAATAAAATACTTTGCACAACAACCGCGGCGCACTGTGGGGCAACAAATGCTAGTGCCAACTCTTTCGCTCGCACTCCCGCCCTCTCTTTCTGACGGCTTTTGCCCCACTCTCGTTAGCCCAAAATGAACATTAAATGCATTAGCAATGGACCTGGCACACATGAAGAAATTAAAAAGAGGCCAACTTTATATTGTTTGTGATTATTCATAATTTGTATTACTAAGAAAAATAATTTAATATTTTAACTAGCTCATAAAAGTAATATTTATTTATAATTTATATTTATATATATTGATTACAATTAATAATGCTTAACCTTAGCTCATTTTATCTCAGTGTCGCCAACAGATCGCACAGAGCAAATGTGGCGCGCGTTTTTAACAGCGTTGGCGATTTTTATGGCGTTTTAATCGCGAGAGTGGCGCGCGCGGCTAGAAATTTATTTTCGCCGCGGCCATGGAGCCTCCGCTCTCTCTCTCTTCCTCTCCCTCTCTCTTTTTGTGTCTATATTTTCCATCTCTTTCTTGTGCTCCCTCTGTTAGCTCGGCGCCCGCAAATCCGACCCCCCCTCTGTTATTTTTAGTTACATGCCGCCGCGCTGTTGCCGACGGCAGCGATTGGCGCGTGGGCGGCTCTGCCGCTGTTAAAGTCGCCCCGTCGCTGTTATTTCCGCTAACAGCGGTGATCGTGATCGGTGATCTGCAAAACGGTGATCTCCGGGGGTTCTGGGCACTCGAGGCAGCCCGCCGGAGGGCGGGGATACGGCGAGGGGCCGCACTGGGGGATCTGGCGCTGTCTAATTTTAGACGCAATTAGCAATGCGCACATTTCGACTATAAATTTTTGCCACAGTTTATTTTAGACGCTGCATGTGATCGGCAAAGGCAACAACAACAATGGGGCATCAAATTGGGCGTTGAGCGCAAAAACAACTCGCTGTATCTGTGTCTGTGGCCGTGTGTATCCGTGAGATACATCCACACCTTTGGCTGTTTTTGGCCAGCGAGCATGATGTAAAGCGCCGCCAACGTTTTCCGATGTTTCTGTTGTTGATTTTATTTTGTTTATTTTCTCTGGCTGTATTTCGTTGCAATTAAATTGGCATGCACAAGTGCTGCCACCGACGCCTCTGCCACCGCCACCGCCGCCGCCGCCGCCGCCGCCGCCTCTGTCTCTATCTCTGTCTCAGCCAGCGCCGCTGACCGCGGGCGGCCGCCTTTTGATCGGCTGCCAAATTGTAATTGGAACGCGAAGGTGTTGTCGACGTCCGCGACTGCTGCCGCCTCAACGTTCCGAGTCTAAAGCGGCAGCATTACGGCCGGGGCATGTGTTCTCGGCATGGCAACCTTCCACGGCGACCACAAAACGCATAACACTAGACAGCCATCAAAAGTGTCCGACATTCCTGGGGGTTTTGTGGATTTTTGAGTCGTTAAACCCAAATATCTGCGAACTGTCGTGATTGATACGCTTAAATGGTCTCTGAAATAGTTGGTTCTTCGGGTTAGTTCTTTTCAACTTTAAGGAAAATCTTTGAAACGTCAAGGATACAGAACTTGAGGTGTTAAATTTCGGAAGTCAATTAATGAAATTAACTTTACAAATATACTTTTATTTCAAATTAACTTTAATATTTTTTACACTTCAAGAGTCTTTCAAAAGCCCGTCAGAATACCCGAATTTACAGACATTCACAGCATTATAAGTTCTAGCTTCAAGCCGCCTTATCAAATCCCCATCAAATCCATCATAATAATTAAATCCCCGTTTCTACCTAAAAAGGCTCAGTTTTCAGAACGATTCCCCAAGAATGTGGCAAGTTATGAATGGTTTAATTTTTCTATGGCCGCCTGGCTGAAGCCCAACGTCTTCCCTGTAGCAGCGTGTAATTACACACAGCCTTCGATTAATCATTTCTCAAAACTCGACATAAAAAACGACTAAAAACCGAAACGTGAATACCCGCCGCTGCACGTAGACGCCATCAAGTTGAATCTAAGCGTCGCTCGGCGCACGTGTGAGCCACGCAGCCTTGTTCCGCTCGGTACATATAATACTAATTTCCATCATTTCCATTTCATTTCGTAGCGATCGATCAAAAGCCAAAGGGCTACGACGACCTTCACTTAATTGCTGATCCAGTGGGGCAGGAGTAGCAGCGGCAGCAGCAGCAGCAGCAGCAGAGCCACCCAGCGCCGCCACCCACTTCCGCCTGGCGTGCGCACAGCCCCAGCAGCAACCTTGTGATCTTGTTTACTGTTAGCGACCCCCGAACCCAAACCGAGCAGATAAAACACTCGGGACCGGTGGCGTCATATCGCCGCTGCTATTTTCACCTTCTATGGGACGTCGTCGTTGCCGTCGTCGCGTTGGCCGCTGGCATGAATCAGCACTAGTCAAACCATCGGCCAGCTCCGCGGCACAGCCTCTTGTGAATCCCTCGTATTCGCTTTGGCCGATCGGCGGGGGTTTCGCAGTGTGTGATTTCCAGAAAGGAAGAAACGCCCGCTAGCTGGGGCCTCGGGGGCGTATGAGTAACGCGGGGCTAGGTACACACACACCGAAGCTGGCAGGTAGCAAGCACTCACACACGCACACACACTCCCTCCTAGGTAGCCGAGCTGTCCGTGTGTTGGTGCTGCGGTGGTCGTGTGGCGCGCACTCGCGCTCGCGTCTCGCAACGGCGATTTAGCCCACAAACCTGTCGATCAATCGTCAGTCGTCCGCCGAGAGCCCAGCGATAAGGTAGTCCAGGTAGACTCTGCCACCCCCACACAAGCGCAAACAACGCACACACAGACTCTCACGAGCCGACCCGAAGCGACGCACGATCGATCTTCGTATCGCGCCGAGACCGACTTTTAATCGCCGTGCAGCCAGAACCTGCCGCTCATTCGCCTGCCGTGACTCGTAGCGTGCGGTTCCCACTCGCTCCGCAAATAAATCGAAACCGAAAGCCACAACCCCAGAGAATCCACACAATTTACGTGCTTCTCTGCGACGCTGCGCGAAAGTGAAAATAAGTGAACTTGAAAATTGCAAGCAGAATATACAAAAAAACACACAATCAGCTAGCAAATACACATATACCCCAGACAGTGAACCACTAAGCGAGCGCAGCAAATCCACATTTGCTGCCCAAGTGAAACCAGACAAACTGTGCCTCAAACTCAACAAAGAATATCTAACCGAAATGGTTACCGGCGTTACCAACATGACCGCCAACGTCCTGGGCACCGCCGTGGTGCCCGCCCAGCTCAAGGAAACGCCGCTCAAAAGTGACCGTCGGGTAAGTGTCTCCTCCCTCAAGAACCTCCCAAAACTCCCTCGGATAATATAAACCCTCAGGGCTGGATTAAAATGTCTTGAATTAAATATTCAGAGCTCCCAAAAATTTAAAAATCTTCTTAAAAAATACGCCACCAATCCGGATTAAAGCGCTCAGAATTCCCTTAATTGAGCAGCACTGCCTCCCACTTCGCACTCGATTTCCATACTCGCTGTGGGCGAGCAGCCCCATCAATCCCGGTGCCGCTGCCCAAATGCATTTCCTTTTTGGCCGTCTCCCACATGGCCACAGTCGGTCTCCCAATCTCTGACAGAGACCAGAGACGACGACGACTACGTAGACAGACCATAAGCAGTCGCCGTCGGCGCGCCAACACAAAGCGAATTTATCTTGCTCGGCGTTGGTGGCATTTACTATATACACGCAGCAGCCCCATTCATGAGTGCAGCCCAAAATTGGCTGATGGAGCTGCCCACCAGTTCGGCGGATTCGGAATCGGATTCGGATTGGGCTACCACTTGGCGCGTGCGTCGCGTGGTCGCTGCAATTGTCGGTCATCAGCCGCCGTTTTTGGCCAAAAGCTGACTTCATCCGCGGGCGTTTTGTGCCGCCACCAAATTTGGTGGAAAGATTGGTGATTTTTTTGTTTTTCGGATTTTTAATTTTATTTCGGCATCGCAAAAAATTATTTTTTGGGCCTAGCTCGGTTCGGCATCTTCGCATTTCCCGCTCTGACCTTGCGTGGCATACCTGGCCGCCGGCTGGCTTATTTATAGCCCGGCTGTGGCTGTAATTTATAACCGCCAAACTATTTTTATCAATGCCTCGCCTGAGTGGCGCTATAAATAGAGCACGCGCCGTGCGACTAAATTTGGCCGCCAGCCAGTCAACCCGTGCAGCTCCTCCACATTTTCCCCCCATCCGACTGAGACCCATGCAGCTTCCTCTATTTTTGGGTCGCTGCATGAGGTCAAAAATCAGCCATGCAAAAGCCGTGACTAATCTCAAACCTTCCGCCTCTTGTCCCTTGCAGTCGAACAAGCCCATCATGGAGAAGCGACGACGCGCCCGCATCAACAATTGCCTCAACGAACTGAAGACTCTGATCTTGGATGCCACCAAAAAAGACGTAAGTATCTGACAAAAACAAGGGGTTGGGAAAGGGTTACAAATGATTTTAAAGAATTCATTTAAATTACTTGAGTTTCAATTTTAAAATTAAAACATTTTATTTTTTGATTTTCGCAAAAATTAAATCAAAAATATTTAGTTCCCTAACTAATTTTTATTTTCCTTTTCTATCTACTTTTAGCCGGCTCGCCACTCCAAATTGGAAAAGGCCGACATCCTGGAGAAGACTGTGAAGCACCTGCAAGAGCTGCAGCGCCAGCAGGCTGCCATGCAGCAGGCCGCCGATCCCAAAATCGTGAACAAATTCAAGGCGGGTTTCGCCGACTGTGTCAATGAGGTGAGCCGCTTCCCCGGCATCGAGCCCGCCCAGCGTCGCCGCCTGCTGCAGCACCTGAGCAACTGCATCAACGGCGTCAAGACAGAGCTGCACCAGCAGCAGCGCCAGCAGCAACAGCAGTCGATCCACGCCCAGATGCTGCCCTCGCCGCCCAGCTCCCCGGAGCAGGACTCGCAGCAGCAGCAGCCAGCGGGAGCAGCAGCCCCCTATCTCTTCGGACAGATCCAGCAGACGGCCAGCGGCTACTTTCTGCCCAATGGCATGCAGGTGATCCCCACCAAGCTGCCCAATGGAAGCATTGCCCTCGTGCTGCCCCAGAGCCTGCCGCAGCAGCAGCAGCAACAGTTGCTGCAGCACCAGCAACAGCAGCAGCAGCAACTGGCAGCCGCAGCAGCAGCGGCCGCCGCAGCAGCTGCCGCCCAGCAGCAGCAGATGCCCATGCTGGTGTCGATGCCCCAGCGCACGGCCAGCACTGGATCCGCCAGCTCGCACTCCTCTGCCGGATACGAGTCGGCGCCCGGTAGCAGCAGCAGCTGCAGCTACGCCCCACCCAGCCCGGCCAACTCCAGCTACGAGCCGATGGACATCAAGCCGTCGGTGATCCAGCGTGTGCCCGTCGAGCAGCAGCCGCTGTCGCTGGTGATCAAGAAGCAGATCAAGGAGGAGGAGCAGCCCTGGCGGCCGTGGTAGATCCGACGGATCTGCCGAATCTCCCGCTTTTAAGACTGACACAACTCACCCACATCCACATCTACATCCACATGCGCAGGCGTTGTGCGCATGCGCAGACATTTCACATCATTCGCCGGGATAACGCCAATGTTGCTTTGAAGTGCCTAACGCAAACATGCGAATCCTCGGAAGGTCCAGCTTCCTCCTTGGGAATCTTGGGTGTCCTAAGATTCCCCCACGGGAGGATGGGACCTCCATTCAGACACTCACCCTCACAGACACACACACACACACACACACACAATCGTTGTTATAACTTATTTATTATTATTATGTAATCGATTTGAGAACGGTATTTTATCGGAACATCGCCAAACTACCTCAGTCCAAGTACTTGGTGTTGAATTGCCTCATGTATCATGTATTACAATCGTTTTACTCTTTGAAAAACAGCAAATCAGCAAAGTCTTCCACACAAAAAAAAAACACAACACACAAGAAAGCTGAAACACTTTTTATGAAAAAGAAAAAAACGTAAAACTAAACTCTTACATCTATAATTAAGTCTCTGCTTAAAGTTAGGTTTTGTACAATAGCCTGCTAAGCCGCTTAAGGTTTTCTCTCGCTTTTAAGTCTAATCAAAGAATAATTATATTTATAAACAAGCAAAAACTATTCGTAAGGCCACGTGATATAGTGAACATAATGAGCTTCTAAGAAAAACAAAACAAGAATTTGATACAAAACAAAAAACAAAACAAAAAAATAAACAACAAGAAAAGAAAAAAGCAAACAAACAACATACTAAAAAGAAATAAAACTTGAAAATTCTACTAAAATATCAAATACGCAAAAGAGAGTTGATATTGGGTTGGGTTTTGGGGTTTCGGGTCTCTTGGAATGGGTGAAAGTCGCATTGGAGGTCGGAACACATCGACCCTCGGACTTATCGCCGCAAATTCCACGGTGGCGATATATACAGTCACGCTAATTATAATGCCGATGGTGAAATTCACTCCGCTGGCGAGGATCCGCGGGGGATCGGCGTTCGTTCCACGATAATAGAACTACGTTTTAAGGGGCTCGATTGCCGCTAATGCAATCAGCACGAAGAGTTGAAGGCCTCGCTGCGATCGGACCGGAACGGAACAAAATCGAGCGGATATAGGCACTGATTTTCACACATCCGGAATAAGGATTGTACTCTGCGATAAGGCAGGAATTCTGTGAAATACTAGTCGGCAGAGGAACTGACTGAATTCTATTAACTACCACTAATCGGAAAAATAGGCTCAAAATTTCATCATGTGGCTTTCCTTTGTTCTCAAGAATTTCAAAATATTTTGCAATGTGATTAGTAATTCAAAATGAAAAGACTTTTCCCTAAGGACTTGGAAAAATAATATCCCCAATTCTTAGGTTTATTCCCTCTCGGGGTTTTGAATACAGGGGATTTTTTTGCAAGTGGAAATATTTTCAAGGCATAAAGCTTGTTTCCCTTAACAGCAAAAATCCAAGGATTTGGGATTTGAATTTTTAGTCAAGGGGATACGAGTCCAGTTTAGTGGAAGTCAATCAGCTAGCCTTCAGGGTTTATTTGGAGCCTGAATGATATTCTTGATAAAGCTGGATACTATATCTGGTATTTCCTTTTCTTAGTAACCAGTAGGCTGCAGCTCACACCCCCAAAAGCCCATATAAACATGTATAATCTGAGCAAATCCCGGGCAAAATTATCGTGATTGCTCGTGACAAAAGTTTCCGCGAAGTCTGCGGAAAAAATACCGCATCATGCTGATAATATGGTAGCGATAAAATAAATTAGTTTTCCACTGTTTACGGGTTGAGTTCCCAAAGCATCTGGATCCGTATCCGAGTCCGGGCCGACTCCCATTCACGGGATGACTGGATATGCCGACGATTCACAAAATAAACCCGTGCAGCCTCAAAGTCCGGGAATAGAAATGTAGGAAATAATAAAGATTAAACACAGAAGCCCGTCAGCTGTCACATGTTCTAGAATTTAGAGTGATTAATTTAGAGTGGATATAAGTTTCCAGGAACGTCCGATTTGACGGTTTTCAAGTGGCGTGGTCATACGAACAAAAAGTGCATTCCATTAGTCACTGGACACGACTTTTGGCACTCAAGTGACTCATCTCTTAGCTATGTCTAGCTCGACATAGTCCGGAGAGTGTTTCCAGTATGTCTGCTAATTTATAATGGAACCACCCCGCGAATCATAAAAACGCGCCCACTGAGTCATCAATTCGGTAAATCTGGTATTTCGTAGGGCTGATTTCAGCAGAAATCGCCATATGGGCGCTGATTAAGGGGACGCCAGTTTAGAAGAACCCCAGTTGTGTGGGGAGTTTGGAATTTCATAAGTGCTTTTATCATGATATCCCATGACTAACCCAAAGTTTATCCATATCAAAACGGAAAGTCCAGTTTCTGCCAAGGAAGATAGTGAGATTAATACATTTTCTTGCATCATCCTTGTTTACGCAATGAATGACATTCTCAGATAATACCGGTATATTTTGCTGACCAAGCAATCATTATTCTGTGATATGGTGAAACACAAAGGTAATTAAGAAGAGTAGATTATATATAATAAGCATTTCTAGGAAGATAACAAAGTATTAGTTCCTTTGTTATAATTAAGGGTGGATTGAGATCATTTGAAAGAGCTAAAAAAACTCTATTACGTGTAAAGTAGGTTGACTCTTTATTGAGAAACTGACCAGCAATAAACAGAGAACATTCAAGGTTGGTTAAATCAAAATATATGCATTGAACTAATAGTATGTCTAAAGAAATCCATAGAAATCCAAATATCTCATTTAAAATTAAAATAAAACACATTTAAAGTGAAATAACTTATATTTTTCCTAGTTAAAATCCCCAACTACTTAATTTAAGTCATGCATGCCACCTAATTTCCCGTCCGCTGTGCAAATTGCAATTTGCATGTCTGCATTCCTCGACAGCCAGCCAGCATGTCGTCTGTTTTTCGGTTCTGCCTGGGAGTTGAGTCGGTGGTCCTTCGATTTGATCTGCTTGGCAGCGTCATTCCTCTCCGGAATGGATTCGCCACAGTTGCGCGCAAATGAAATCGAATTTGAAGAACTTCTGAGCTGGGTACCCGTTGGGTTCTCGCTGGGTTGAGTGTGGCACTGAGGTCTGGGTACGTGGTGGCGACATTTGAGGCTGTTCGCGGCTGCGTGGAATGCCGCCAGTCGCCAGTCGCCAGTTGTCACGTTTTGCTCTGGCAAATGACCCCAGAAGAATAAGCAAAAAAAAATATGGTGTTTGTCGTTTGTCGCTTGCCGTTTTGGAGACCGCTGTTGTTTACGACGACTCGTGTAGCATTCCATGGAACTGGGAGCTGGGAACTTGGAGCACTCCACTCCAGGCCACTTCATTCATGGTAATTGAAGACCGAGCTGCCGCAGAAATTTCAGTGAACTGCTGCGAGATAAGCGGGAGTAGAGTTCGAGCTCTTGCAGCTGGAGATCGGAGATCGGAGATCGGAGATCGCACAATTCGGAGCGGAGTGTGTACGCATAAACAAGTTGAATGAACCGAAGAATTTCGTCTATTTGGGAGTCAGTCAGTCGCGAAATGAGACAATCGGCCAGCCAAGTCAAGCCAGTTCACTTCCACTTCCACTTCCAATTGGCAATGTCAAATGCGAGCCAAGTTTAATGACTCGACGACACCCGCACTGGCTTTTGTTTGTATTTAACAAAAAATAACTTTTGTTGTAGATGCTTTTTGGCACCATAGGTTTTTGAACTTGTTTTGCCAGTCTTGATTAGACGACGGCAGTGCTTTTTGGCATATGAAATGAGTGCGGGACTCACCGCAGATCTCGGAAATGTTAGGAGCTATTGAACCAGGCACTGCGGTTCAAGGAGACTGGCCCGGGCAAAGATTCTAGCTACGCTAACTGGGCCTAAACACAGTTACAGAGCCGGCAAGGTCGTTCGAGTCTCGTTCCATTCGGTTCCGACTGGTTTTTGTTGGCCAGAAGACGTGCTCGGCATAGACAAGCGGCGGAATCGGATTCGGCGGCTTTGACATTCAACTCGCCGGCGGCGGTTCAAGTGGCACAACCCGCCGTCCGCCACTCCCCACCGAAGCACGGCCCATGGGCAAGGTCAGTTCTCCCAGGTGGCAGCTAACTAACCTAAGTCATTGCGCTCGCCTCACCCATTTACACTTTACACTGCGCCATTAAAAACAAAACCAATACGAGTGGCATTCGGGTTGCTATTTACACAGTCTATCGCTGATAGGGAAAGCTATGGGAACAGGTGAGCTCCCCGATTCAGAGGGGGGGCGGGAGCGGCCACCTTATCACCTTGAGCGGCACGTGACCGCCGCGGCGGTGCGAAAGAATTTCCATCGAGCAACCTGATCGTGCGTTATTGGATCTATCTATAGGGACCTGAAGCTCTGGGCACTGGGGCCTGGCTTCGTTGGAATCTCCGCGGGACTACATGTAAATAACAACGGTATTTCGATATATGCGCTTGTATCTTGCAAATCTACCAGTGTCCACAGCGGCCCCAAGTATGTGGAGCACTGGAAAAAAGTGCTGACGATATTAAAATATTATATGTATAAGTTTTAGAAAATATAGATTAACTGAAACAAATAAAATAAGTAACTTTTTAAAAATCATTTTTATACTCCGTATTCCGTGGTGTCAAAACACATGACTAACCTTTTTAGAGGTAAATGGGTATTTCTTCAGTCAATATTTTTTAGGGAATTATACACTTATTTTTATGTAGTTTCTACTGTCACTTTGTCTTCATTTTAATTTTTAAATTTTAAACTCTGTTGCCTGATTTTGCAACCTAATAAAAGCTATCACAAATAAGCTATCCGAATGGAATAAACCGTTTATTCGACTTTGTAATAATCCATTGGATTGCGGCCCTCTTGAATTAATTGCAAACTACTAGAGTACAGAAACGTACCCTTCTTCTAGTCACCTTTCTTTCTTGCTTTAATTTTTTATTACTATTATAATTTGAATATATTTTTTTTAAATTTATTTACTATCTGTATATTTCATAGCATAAACAAGTCAAGTATAGGTATATATGTATATTCAAATAAGCCCAGACATTTAAGTTCCGGGCTCTAAATTATTCCTTTAACGTATCGTAAAAAAAGAGCAATCAGTTCTTAGAAAAACCTTATATAAACCGCAACTGAGGACTGCCAAAAATGTAAATTTTTCGGCTCTGTGTACTCGTTTGCAAATTGAATACTGTTTGTGTTTTTATTCGTTTCGGGTGTGTTGTGTTCTGTTCTGTTCGATCGCATCCACTTACAGGCCCGGGCCCCGTGCATAGCAAACTGCAGTGCCACGCAAAATATTTCACTCAAATAAATATAGCCGTTTATTTTGGGAAATCGAAACAAGCGATACAAAATGGGGGAAAAAAGTAAATAAATAAATAAGGCAGCAAATACCGCAACGGAACCCACTCGAATCACGTTTTCTGTCACGCAATTTGAGTTCTTTCAATGAATCGGATTTGGAAATGGAATGGAAATGGCGCAGTAGTGGGCACACACGAGTATGTACATATGTATATATATAGATGTACCCAGCGGATCGGTGGTTCACTTATCAAGTCAAGTGCTGCAGAGGAAGAGAAAGAGGAAGCGGACGGTGTGGGTTAAGTCCAAATTGGGCAATTGAACGGGCAGCTTCTGTTTGATAGTGGTCAGCGTTTGTTATGGTTATTGACCATATTATCTGATAAAGCTGATTTCACGGGTACCAATTGGGTATTAGCCACATTATTCCAGCTATAAACTGAATGTGCCCCGGTCTAGACTTTATCTAGTACAGTTGACATTATCTATATTGGAAACCAGGTTAATTGAATTGTAATTGTAATTGAGCGGTCACCTGTGGGTTGTAATGGAAAGAATATGACTAATAAGTCTGATATATAAATTACTTATCTGTTAAGAAATGATCCTTAAATTAAGGTCGAGTTACAAATAATTTAAATGTATTTTAAATCCCATGAAAAGAAAGCTAATATTGATTCTTAAGCATTTATCTTTGAAAACAAATGTAAAGGCACTGGTCTTATGTCTTAGAAAAATAATAATGTTATTTCATTTTAATATTATTATTCTAAACTCGCTTATAAAGATTAAATCAAACTGCGATCAGAACACCCACAAGTTACCAACTTGTGCCATCATCAAAATGTGTCAAGGTGCTTTTATTAGTTGTTATGCCTCACTTTGCCAAAGGCTCACTACTTAAAGGCTCCTAAAGCTTCAAAGGGGTTAGGTGAATCAATCTTATCGATGTCGGCACACTGAAAACATAATCCCACCGACTTAGATGGCATTCCCAGACCCAAACCGAAGAAGTGCGCGTGCCAAAGGAAAATGCCATGGGATTGGGATCGGAGCTAGAGCTCAATCGCAGTCTGAGAGCCTGACCTGGCTTTGCACTGCAAGTGGAAAATTTTCATGGTTTACATCAACGATTTGAGCCCCGCCAATGAGAAGTGTCAACATGTGCTCGTCTGATTAGCACCGCCAAAGTCATCGCGGTTTTGGGGACGTCAGCCAGGTGCCAGTCGCGGTCGCAGCTCCACTCGGGGGTTCGGCCCCCGGGGAACTCACGCCCACTCCCAGCCGCAATCACAGTCACCTGCCCGGTCCCAGTCACAGTTCCACTCCCGAAACGCCCCCTACTCCGCTGGAAATTAACACTCATCTGCCTGGATCAGCTAATTCCACAGAGAAAAATTGGATATTAGAGACAAAGATACCGAAATGATGCAAAATATTTCAATAAAATATAAGAGGGGGTTTGAAATTCATTATTACTGGACGGACATTTTAGAATAAATACATTTATTATAATTAAGCCTCTGGGGACTTAACCTTACCGATCTCAACTTTATTTTTTCTGTATTTCTACTGTATTTTTTTGCGTGTCCCCCGAAGTGGGTGGGGCTGTAGGGTCTTGGGTTTTCAGGAGGGGGGTTGTGTCGTTTTGCCATTCGCCGCGGCGTTTACCAGTTACCAGCTTTTTTCTGCTGTCTGTTTTTTCTGATAGCTGCCGCTGTGTTGTGTTGACTTGGCACATTTTTGTTGTGATTTAT
This sequence comes from Drosophila truncata, assembly GCA_008042515.1. NCBI lineage: Eukaryota > Metazoa > Arthropoda > Insecta > Diptera > Drosophilidae > Drosophila > Drosophila truncata. The sequence goes on along the minus strand of VNJQ01006298.1, from coordinate 16,559 downwards.
TTGCGCGGCGTTTTTTGATTGAAATCGCCAAACAGCCGAGCGAGCATTGACGTTGACGCAACTGTGGGAATATTCCACTGCAGCGTGCGCGGCTGTGTGTTGCCACTATTAGTCCGCTGAAAGAGACGCGAGCTGGCGAGCTGGCGAGCACACGCCTCCTCCTGCGTCGGCCGGCGCTCAATGTGTTAATGGATCAACAGTTTTGTGTTAGTTTTTAAGGGGCGCGGGCAGGTTGTTTTTTTGGGCAGCCTCGGCCCCACCCCCTTTCGCTTTTGCACACCACCCCATCGGCCTGATTGATTGCCCCGCTAATCAGCCGGGCTAAGTGACTTTTTGTCCCGTGCCTGGCCGTGTGCGGCGCCAATTTCAAGTTTTTTCAATTCTTCAAGTTTGACTTTTGGGCGTCACTCGGTATATGGAGTGTGCCATGTCCATCCCCATTCTAGCCATGCATAATACCCACGATATATGTATATCCATATTACGCCATGTGACGGGGCTCGCGTTGCTCCAAACGTGACTGTCCAACTTCGGATTACCTTCACCCGGCGTTTCACTTTCATGGCGGGCGGGTACTTGAACTTCATTGTTGACAATGACACTATCATTAGCAATTTATTGGGTCGATGTCTATACGATATTTAATCAGTGAGTCACCTAATGGCCCACATTTAAATGATGCGGGTAGTCATATATTACACCTGCGATGATAAGAAAAAAAAGTATGTGTTTACAGGACAAAGGCCTGTATTCTATATTTAACTAGAGACTCTGCCAAGATAAGATTAACAAATTAATAAATTGTGATTAATACTTTATGGCTATTTCAAGTAAAAATACATTAAATATAAATATTTCATAAATTTGTAAAAAGACAGCAAGCTGAGTTTTTTTATTTATTTAATCAATATATGTATGTATTTTTCAGGGTATTCCCCCTTCGAATTTATATACTTCTTCAGTGATACACCCCTTTTTTTGTATTAATTTTTGGCCACAAATTTAAAGCTAATTATCTTTCAGAACACTCCAAGCCCCCTTACCCACTACATGGCCCCCGCTTGGCCCAATGTCACAAGTTCATCAATTATTTTACTGGAGCATGTGGCTTACATTTTCGCCATCAATATCAATTTGGGAAAATACGGACAACATCCGCTGTGAAGGCCGCCGCTGTCTCCTGGAGGCAAGGTGTAAAGATCGTAAAAAGAGAAGATTTCCACCTAACGCTACCTTTTAGCATTAACGCCGGACACTTAAATGAAGTTCAAACCAAAGTGCCACCTTGAGTACATGTACCCCATGGCGGATGAGTAATGGAATTCCCATCATGCAAAGTCCGCGATGTCCGAAGCGGATGGTGTTTAACGATAAGGCTTGTCGACTTTGACAAATGAAATTATTTTGGGGAACAAGGCAATATAGGGGTACAAAAAATCAGTTCACTGCCACCGACTTTTTATGGCGTTTGTATGAAAACGAAAGGTGGCGAAAAATTGCTTTTCGTGCTATTTAAATACAATAGTTGGGAAATTAGGTATTTTCACACGAAAAATTTGTACATAAAATATATATTAATTGTTTTAGAACCTCTAATATTTAATATATATAAATTAGTTACCAGGGGTATATTTCTATCAACGTTCGTAAACCTTATTCACCGAAAATGTACACCTGTTTTGTACGAATGTTTCGTATTTTTTGGTATCCAATAAGAAAGTAAGCCCATTTCTCGATAAGATAAATGCTTTTGCAAAAACATGAAATCATCCCATGACAGATACCCTTCAAATAACATCAATCTGTTCATGTTCCACCCACTGACACCTTGGATCCCCATATAAAATGACTCATGGACCATTGCTGAAAATGTGATGAAATTCGTCCGTTTGACGTTTTCGAGTGTCACAGATAGGGGAAATATTCCTGGTGATAGCGGCAGCAACATGACATTGACATTGTCAGAAACTTTTTATTTTGTTGTTGTTATTTTTTTTTACTAACCCGCCAATTTGTGGAACGCCCCGCCGCTGGTATTCTTGGGTAGAATTTGTATATTGAACCCGCTGACATTGCCGGAGTGCCAGAGATTAATTGGCACGGCCGGAGACTGCTCAGAGTGGGGAGACACTTGCCGAATAATTGGGGAAATACCCGATATTAACCTGGGGATCAGTTGAGAAGGTGCATGGCAAATGTGCGAATAACTTGAGCGGTTCAGTGTGACGCATTACACAGAAAATACGACGATGACTGGTGGAACGAGATCGATGGGGAGCTCAGGTATCCGGTGATTTGGTGATTTGCCTGATTTCGGGCAATCAATCATAATCGAAAATCGAATCGGCGGCGGTTGGCCGGAAATGACCCACTCGCCGACTGCCACGTACTAACTAACGATGTCTCTAAATGCTTATTAGCACTCGGAATTAGCGACTCGCCAAACAAAATCCGAGAGATCTCCATGGCAGTGTGCGTGTATCTGTGACGTCGCTGACTTGTGACTGAAATCTGAGTCCGAGTCCGGAGTCTCACGAGATATGTTCGTACGAATATTTACCTATAACTCGCAAATCGTATTTCGTACATCGGACATGCAATCTCGCAGATACATTGACGGAGCACGCGCCGATATGCGGAGCGTGTGGCCAGTATATCTGTATCTAGAAGTGGGTATCAGTACACAAAAAAAAATTAAATAAATAAAACGGTCAATCTAATCTTAAGTCACTTCATGAATGGAGATTAATACATGTGACAATGAGCCATGTCACCAAAGAATGAAGCATAATGTAGTCAAAGAAGTAAAAAAGTTAATATAACTGTAAATGTGATCATAAGCTAACTTGATTTTGTAAAATGTATAATAAACATATTTATATTAAATTTTAAGTGATAAAATTGGTAACACATATTTTTTTAGTTTTTTTCAGTGATTATGAGCTAATCGCTGATTATAATTAGTTTTATTGATGACACATTTTATTCACTAATAATTCATTTACATTTATTTGATTGACATATTTAATTAATAAAAATTATTAAGCCCGTGCTAATTATTTGACAACGTAGGAAATAAAGAAATTCTTTTTATATATATTAATTAAAAGGTTCTAATTAATCCAAGTTCATAATTAGCGGATATTTTATTTTAATTTTCTGTGCGTCATAGTTTAATAATCTACTTTAGCAAGACATCTTAAATTTCACTTTTCCTAAATCAAAAATGATTAGTCAAAAACATTATCGAATTATTTTTTTATGCTCTTAGTTACCGTTTAAAGCTGTGTTTTAAACAATTAATATGCATATATTTGCATTTATATTTATGCTATGCTCTTGAACCTTCCAAGGCATGACTTCTGTTTCTTTCAGTGTATTAGTTAAAGCGTGGAAAGTTTCTGGGGTATAGCGCCTGCTCCGAAAATTGAGGGATGATAATGAATACAATATAAATCGATTATCACATTTAAACGACGACGCGTCGCTGCCTAACACAATCATTGCGGTTAGCGAATTCCTAATTCCCCGCACACGGCGTGAAGGATTAGCCTTTTTCGCTGGAAGCCGAGGCTACGGGGCTCCAGATTCCGCATCACAGATATGGGATCCGAAATCGAAAATCCCATCCCGGCCTGCCTGACAACAGCGGCTTAAGCAGACGATCACGCGACACGTCGATCTCGCGATGATTATGCAAGTTTTCGCAATGCCAATGGCGAGATGCGTCAGTCGGCCAATCTCCGTCTGGCTTAAGAGTAATTAGCACCGCTGATCACCCAGTCGGCGGTGGCCACTGGCCACTGATCACCGATCACCCTGGCCAGACGCACACTTGTCCACCTGATCAGTGGATCACCTTCGCCGGCTCCGCGGTTTCAGCCAGTCTGGTCTAGTCTAGGTGTTAACTGCGCCGTGTCGAGTCGTCCGACGATTGCGTCAGGTCGTGGGATTAACGGGGTCCAAAGCCCCGGAGACTAACACCCCGAGGCGCCTTACTAGCCAGGATAAGGCCATTTAAGGAGCTGAGCTGCAGGTAGGCTGGCTACAAATGCCTGAGTTGCATAAGTCCCATAAATTCCTCTACAGAATTTCGACAAGGGATGATGACATATAAAATATATTTGTTTACAACCATTATTCGGCTCCTAAAAAGGAATAGCAGAAACCTTAAATATGTTAATATTTATCATAAGACAGTTGTATTATTATAATTTATATTTTTATGTACATTTTTTTGTAACATTTTCTTCTGTGTAACTGGTTAAGTGCTGTAGTCACTGCGATTGTTTACAGGCTTCGATAAGAAGGGTTTTCTGGAAAAATGGCTTGTAAATAGAACGGAAATGTAATGGTAGATTATTTTCCAAGAAAATCAAAGAATTCTCTGGAAATTCCTAGAACAAATCGGATTCTTTTGTCAGAAATTCAAATTAATTAGTATTTTCATTTTGCACATGCACAAACTCCTACTTAAGGAACGCTCATATTTAAAAAAATTCGAATGAAGCAAATAACGGACATAAATTTAGGGGAACATGGAAATGTGCTTCGATATAATAAAAAATTTTAAAAATTGTCTTGTAAATATATAATTTTCCTTGAGATTCTTTATAAGCCCACCCTTTGACCTTGCGGAATTCTTAAAAGCATATAACTATAAACAACCCCTATTGCCTCGGATTCGCTCGAGCAACACACCCGAGAAAATTTTCATAAATAGCACCCTCTGCTTTTTGGGTGTATCGACATAATTTGGCCTTGAATATATCTCAGTTCAAGTTCGGCGGCGTCAGTCGCACAGACAAAAACAAAGCGGCAAAAAACAACAGAGCCAAACAAAGCTGTTTCGGTTTTGAAGCTGCAATCTGTCGAACCCCCTTCGAAACCTCAAAAGCCCCTTCCCAAAGCCCCTGGGACGCCACTCGCTGCGACACAAAGCACCCGCACTACAGCGGATCCAGTCACAGTCACAGTTTCGGTTCCAGTCCCATTCACGGTCCCCCAGTTTAATTCCCAGATAGCGCAGCTCAAGCTGGGTTTATCGTTATACCCTTACGGAGAGGGTATATTGGCTTTGGCCAGAAGTTTTGAATGTTTTCAAATATTTTGAATCAACAAACTAGAAGAATAAATTAAGAAAGCAGCAAAAGATTCGTTAATTAAATTATGGACAGATTTTTAAATTTTTGATCAAAAATAATAATTATTATTAATTAATATAATATTACTCAATTTTAATCATTATAAATGATCAAAAAACTTTTAAATCAATCTGTAATCATTATCATGTGATTTCTAAAATAAAACTTATAATGATTACGTTAGCCATAACCAGAAAGCTGAATGTTTCAATAAGTAACTATCTTAATGAAATATTTAAAATATTTATTTATAATAAGAATCATATTCTTACTCATAGTTTTATTGAATTAAAAAGATATTTCCGTAAACTATCCTCTTTAAGAGTATCTATACCTCGGCTTTTCTCCTTTCTCGCATGTATTATTTTGTTTATTTTCCTTAATTTTTTTATAATGTACTGACAAAGTTCCGGCTGAGCGCCAGACATGGAGCCGCACATGCCATGGCTTCAATTGTTTTCGCTGCATACGCTTATGTGTACAATGAACGCGCCTTGTGCGCTGCTGGGTTTGGTCGCATTTAGTGACTTTATTGCGCATACGCCGCGTGAGCCATCGGAATGGCTATTTACTGTTTCTGATTCCCTTGTTTTGATTTGGCGCACACCCCGAAAAGCAAAACCCGATCGGAGCCAGCGGCGATCAACTGGGTCATTGGACGAGCCAAAATATTGAGCTTGCACGATTATAACGACCTTGGCCGACCTTGAACGTTACTAAAAAACATTGTTAGCTTGTTCAATTGCCAATAACAAAAGGCGAAAGCAATGGCCGAAATGGGAAAAGTTATTACCAATTTTGTGCGTCTTAATTTGTGTCTATTATGATATACCCTTTTGGGAAAGGAAAGAAAAGGAAAAGAAATAGGAGAGATGATATTACTAAGTAATAATAATAATAGTTCCCCTTTTGTAAGCCTTTCTATATTAATTTTCATTTACCAACTATAGTACTATAATATAGAACTAGAATTATAAGTTTGAATGGACAGATTTTTATTTGATAAGTTTGAATTAATGATTTCACAAAAACATGAACGAACTAACAATCGCTAACATAAATAAATATAAAGAAATTATCAAAACATTTTATTTATAGTCAAAAAATAACTTGGCTTGATAACCAGATCCCCGATTCTTAGAATTCTTAATTATTTACGAATTCTTCTATTTTTTTGTTAAGCCCTCAGAATTCAAAATCAATTTAATCATCATGGAATAATCACGCCACTATAATTTGACTACCGAAATATAAGCTCGATTCCATCTGGATATTTCCATACATAATAATAGTAATTAATATGAAGCCAGTGTACGGTCGCAGCCAATTATAAATCAACAAATGATACCCCAACCTGTCCATAGCTATCCCCTGCCTATCTCCCGCCGATACTGTCGCCGATTTCTGTTGTTGTTTTATGATTCGACCTTACCATGGCGTAGGGCTACTGTATAATTCCCGGCCGCGGAAAAAACAACAACACAACGAACACAACCGAAAATAAACAAAATATTCAAACAAATAAGCGAACAAACAAGCTGCTTCTAGTTATTTGCGACTGATTTATGGGGAATTCCAGGTGCGTCAGCCGGAGTGGTTCTCTGGGTCGTAACTCTGGCACTGACACCGAATTGGGTGTCCAATTGTCGAACCCGTTTTCGCCAGAAAAAAAGTATAAAAAATTGTATAAAAAGCAAATAGCAGACAAGTTAACAAATAAAGCAAACAAGAGATAAACCCGAAACAGTTTTGTTGAAGGGGAGATTAGTAGGGGGAAATTCGACTTGGTTCTTTGGGGAAGCATTGTTTTCATAAATAATTTATAACATAAATATATAAGGATATTTTTTTAAATTACTAAACAACTTGGGCCGCTAATATATCATTTTCTCTAGTACAATTTCATTTTTAAGACAAACTTGTATTATTATTAGCCAATGTAAGTCAAAGGCCTTGTTGCCAGCGCTTTCCCAACTAAATTTTTGTTAACTCCTCTTTCTTTAATAATAAATACATAAATAAAATTAAAAAGGATATCGAGTAGCCTGTACTTTTACCCCATATTCAGTTCACTAATTTAAAATGCAAGTTTTATATCTGATTTATTGTTATGGTTCTTAAATTTTTTTTCCTAATTTTGTGAAGTATTTTTGTTGCTGGCCATCAGCGAAATTCCTAGCAAGGTGACTTTTTCCGCCGTCTGCTCATTTCTGGGTGCGAATTTGAAATGCAAATTCGTGGCCCGACCATAATGCCCGCAGATCTTGGCTTAGCTTAGCATATATTGAGGCTTATATGTACAAGTATGTGGATTTCTAGTGTTTTCCGTGCACATAAAAATAAAAGGTATTAATTAACAATAAAAATAACTTGACTGGGGGCACGCTTTGGCGTTATTTCATCGATTCGGACTCAGACTCGAACGTCCAAATGAGTAACAAATGAAACGAAGCTCAGGAAAGCAGCCGTCCAATGGCAACAACAATGTCATCAATCTTCAGACCGAAACTCTTTTGTTATTTCTGTGATATTTTTGGCACTGTTTATTTATTTATAAAGTCACATTGTTTTTCTTGTGGGCACAATCAATCTATGGCGCGAAAGCCAAAAATAAATCGATCGCGAGGCTTAACCGCAAACTTAACGCCTTGGGCTCAGCCGGAGATATCGTGGCCAGGAGTGACGCAAGTCCCAAGTCTGGCTTTCCAGTAGCCATCGGCCACAGGGGGTTAAACGTGAGAAGGGCCACCGTCTGCCCATAATATGCCACTATTGTTGACAATTCACACCCTTGGGCATCGCCAAGAGCGGAAGATTTTTTTGTTGCAGCCCCGACTCCGACTCGGACGCCATGGAAAACTACGGAGAGTTTCTGGGACCCCGCCGAGAGCCCCATTTGCTATCATTAGATAGATCCACTCCAGCGTATTTACAAGCTTTACGACTCTTAACTTAACACCTGATAACATTTGATTTAGATGTCACAATTAGCGGACGACAAAAATTTCCATATCAGTGTGAATCTCTCTGTCTGGACCAACTCGAGGTATTTTCAGTTCTTTCCGCTCCGTCGCCAAGATTGGCCTATATTTAGACGGGCCACGTGCAGGTCGATGTGTCATAACGACATTCTAATCAGGCTGAATAAGCCAAGGTAGTTGGGCTTATTCTAATGAAAAAGATATTGTGTGGCTAAGCAACTAGATAATATTACAATTGGTGGCTTAAGTCACAAAAATGCTGTTGCCTTGGTAACTATGTATATTTGATTAGGAGACGAAAGTAGTTTTTCCTTCCTTAATAGAAACAAGGATTTTTTTTATATCTATAACAACCAATTTCCTATAAGAAAGCTGAATCTTTTAAACGAAATATTATATTTAATTGTTAAACAAAAAAATAAAAGCCCCAAGCCTTCCAACGCACATCAATCTTGACATGTAATATTTTAGAATCAAAACTACTTAGGATGTATCATTTATCCTTATCTATCTTCTTCTTTATCTTTCCTTATAACTATTTTAAAGGCTTCATTACATTTTCTTGCCTTAACATTTTTTATAAGACATTTCCCCTGATTACAGATTGGAATTTGTAAATAACCGACAAAATGCTATATAAGGGCAATTACGTACTTCCGCCAAAAACGCTCCATTTAAGGTCACAAAACCCAGAATTATTGATCGTTAAATGATGGTAGTTTTTTCTTCAATTTAAGCTATCACATTCAGCACACACTTCATATTCCGATATAGTATTACCATCCGGAAATGAGTCGAGCCCCGAAAAAGAGGAAATTCTTTACGGGGGCTGCCCGATTAGATCTGCGATTGGTACGACTTCTTTGCCTGAATGGGTGGGAATATATACCCCGAACCGTACTTTACCAGACGTGGCTACCAAGCCGAAATCATGCCGATTGCATGCATCGTACGATCTGTAGGCTGATATTCCAGCACCTCCAGTTCCGGCACGACACCCGGCACCCGGCACCCGGCGGCTGCTGCTGACGTCAAAGTCTTTAATCGAAAGTCGAGCGATGTGACCCACATAGAAACATTGAAAGCACAAGTGTTGGCCTAGCCCTTAGTCGCTGACTAAAGTCGGCCCGGGACACAGATAAGGCACCGCGAGTCCCATGCACCGCAACACGTACTACTCGACGGGATCCAGAAGTACACTGAACAAAGCATTTTTCTGTGCTTTTATATAGAATTTTTGAGAAGTTTCTTATATTTGAGCAAAGAAAAAACACGATCATTTTTGCTTGAATTAATACGCAAATAATGTACAAATCAAAATTCAAAAATAATTCATATCACACAAATCACATTTTCTGTTAGAATCATTGCTTTTTTAGCAAACCTTGCTACCGAGCTAAATAATATTATTTAATCATAACAGTGGTTCGCAGAGATATTATTAGATTATGTCTATTTATCCCTTTGTGGCGCTATAAATAACACGTAGATCCTGACTGGTCTAAATTAAATCTTGGCTAAAGGAACTGAAAACGACTTAAGGCAAAAATATTTCCATATTAGTCCTCTATACATTCCTAAAGATTACTTTTTTCCTTATTTCTAAAAACTATTTTTCTTCCTGTGCCCCAATCGACGGCGTCTACGTGCGCTGCAGTGCGGAGTCGAGTATTTCACCATTTGATTCCTCGCACAGTGAGCACCCCGATAAGCCTCCGCCCGCATGCGACAGTTATACGGCTATATATTATAGTACAGTATAGTATGACTGATTGTCTGCCACGGCCCAAGTCAAGACGTCGTAAACAGCTTATCAGCCGGCCGACGATGTGGTTACCCGTCGAAACCGCTGGAACGGCACCAGAACCTGTCGGCGGAGACAGAGACAGCGACAGAGACTGACTGAGGCGGCATGCGATCAGTTGTCGGGGCAAAGTACACCGACAACGTCACCGTGGAACGCTGACGCAACGACCTTGCCGAACGACTCTCCCACGGCCCACCCACCGACCGACCGAGCTGATCACCGACCACCGCCCACTTTAATGACGCCAGCCCAATGTCCAAGTGGCTTAGTTAGTGAGTCACCCAGTGACTCCCATTAGGTCCCATGACTGGCATTCTTGCGGATCGGTGATCGCGGATTGCAGGATGGGGGCTGATCTCTGGCTCTTCTCGGAATCTGCGGCTGAGCAATGCCGTGATTTAGTTTGGGGAATGCAATACGGAACTGGGCCTGTAACACGGAACTGGGTGGATTCTAAACGGATTTTACACTAAAAGTTCCCCCCTATAAAATATATTTTAAAACGAAGAATGTATTAAACAATCCTTCAATGATTACGTATTAGGAATGAGTCGATGAGGGTTGATAATCAGCTTTAATTTGTGGGGGTTTATATAAATATTAAGCTGCTCTTTGACACTTTTATCTATCATGAGCTTGCAATCATATTTTCATAATAAATCAATTTGTATGTTTTATTAGCATCTTCAAATCCTGAAAAATAATGTAAGAATGTACAAAATATATATTTATGTATATACTTTTAGCGATAAGAGTGGACTTACAGCCTTATTCTAATGAAATATTTAAAACAAATACAAAAAACTTAACGATTTATATATTTATTCTTGTAGAAATTAAAAGGTGCGATATTGATAAATACATTTTAAAGCAAAGAAGTGTTAGCAGAATGATACAAATTATTATATAAATGAAAAAAAAATGTTGTTATTATAAATTACGTCTTAAACAGTAACAGCTTTGTTAAATACACTTTTAAAATTTGTAAATATATCAAAATTGACTCTAAGTGGCTTGTATCTTATCAAAACCGAAAGATACATGATTGATACATCGCTCATCCGGCAAGACCAAGGCAGTGTCATACTTAGAATCCGCATGTCGATCATTATTCTGAACCCTTCTTTATATAATACGATCATCCGATCCGTTGCCGTTGCCTCTTTCAGCATATTTTCGGCCAGACATGCCCTGCGGCCCCAAAAATCTACGGCCAAGACACAGACATACCACACAGTCAAGAGAAGATTTTTTTGGATGCTGCTTTTTCGAATCGGGTTTATATCTTCTTTTTTTGTGGCTTTGTCTTTGGCGCCGTCTAGCGCAAAAATGTCTAAAACTGTCATTAATTAGAATTTGCAGCGTGTCGGGTCGGTGCCATCCGTCGTCGCTTGTCTGGCCGTTTGGCATTAAAATGTTAGCCAGGCCAAAACCCGTCGAAGGGGGCCGCATTCAAAGGTTTCTGGAATTCCCCCGCCGCAAAAAAGAAAGCCAGCTCCCATACAAGAAAAATTAGCCAACGAGCGCGTGTTTGCCAAAGCAAAAAGAGTTAAAAATAATCATAAATAAAGGTAGGGAAATAAAGCAAATAGCGCTGAGACAAAACCAGTCGGAGATGCCGTTCGAGGCGGCGGGCAGGTGGTGCCGGGGACAGGCCAGGTCCGGACGGGCCCCACTCTAAGCCCACCGAGTCACTCCATCCCCCATCCCAACCGCCGATCCGGAGCCACACGCGCCGCGCTTCTGTCATAGTCTGTCGTAGTCCACGCGACTGCAGCTGAATTCACACGCTTCATTGTGGTTTATAATTTTATTATATTTTTTTTTCCACTTTTGTTCCATTTGATTGTATTCTGCTTCGCGGAATTCGCGGCGACATTCCCAGCACACTCCGTACTATTATACCCACAGCCATGTGGATATAGTCTGGCTTGTCTATTGGCAACCCGAATGTTTGCCTAGATCGGATTTGCATCCCAAATTAGCCAACTGGAGCACCACCAGCACCTTTGGCGTTCCAGATTGTGATCTGATCTGTGCTTGGCATTCTTTTGGGGCAATAAAAAGGTGTTTGGTATATTTCCGTGAATTATATTAATACCCACTATAAGTTGGGACAAGCTAAGTTAGCTTTAGTTATTCAAATTTAAATTACGGTTTATTTATTGTTTAATATGATTTTAAGTATTAAACGTTATATTTTACTGGAATTTTCTTATGTTTAATGTAAGAACTTCGAAGTTCATATGTTAAAACATATCTAAATAAATGTTACAAATGAACTTGTATTTCTTACTGAATTAATTTATTAATTATTAAATTAAACATATTTCAAATCATATATATTAATTTCAGTATATTAACTAAGGTTTGCAATAGAGTATACCTTACACATATTCTTTTAAAGACATTTATATCTCTAAGCCCCCAAAAATTCGCTACTAAGTACTTCTCACCTCGATATCCACTGTAACTGCTATTTTCCGACATTTAATTTGCAGCTGACGTTCTGTCAATTAGCTGAATGGAATGGCCAGAGCTTGTGTGGGCGTTTGATTGATGTTAGAAACGCCGCCGCCGCCATGCGATATTCCAAATAAGATAATGCATCCAGCGGACCTGGTAACTGGCAAGCAGGTGGGTATCGAAACGGGATCGGATCGGGAATGGGTGTGAGAATCGGAGCCCAGCACCCTTGGGAGTCGTGCTGGATTTCCCCCAGACAGAGCAGATAAAATACCTCATAAATCATGAGTATGTAAATAGTATCTGCGCGTGTGTTCCACTTTGTTTGCTCATTGAAGTTGACGAGCTCTGCTTTATTGCACTCGAAGAAATATGTGATTATTCTAATTATTAATTAATTTATCTTATTCAGAAAAAAATGTTAATATATTTCATGAGATTTGTGATTTTTCTAAATGATCTAAGACCTGTCTTTATGCAATTAATAAATAATTTAGAGAATGTAATGTGTTGTTAAACCCTTTAAGTTTTAATTAAATGATTACTAAGCGAAATATCCCAAACTCATTTTAAAGTTTATTGCCTTAAAATCCCTTTTAAATAATAGTCTTTCTTTGAGTGAACCTAACATTTTAAGATCACTCTGTTGAGTGATTGGGCCAACTAAACTTCGATTAGCTGACAACGAAACGCGCCTGGGTTCTTAACTGGTCAATTCTAGGAAGAGATTCGATCCGGCGAAGCTGCGAGCCGTGGCACGTTTTCGTAATTATGGCTCAGTGCAAACTTACTGCCAAAAGCCCACAACTTCGAGCGTCTTTATTTGTTTTTTTTTTTTCGCCTCTTTGGCAAACGCGTGCTGTGTATGATCTGCGTGTCGCAACAAATCTTAAATATCAACATTTTTTTTAGCTTTTTTTATTGTTTTGTTTTGGGCCTTATTTTGTCAAACGGTCAGTGCAGAAGTTGCGTAAGTAATGGCTCCATTCTCGTGTCGCGGGAATTGCTTCCTTTAGCTAAAGCACTTTTATTTATTTTATTTTTTTCGGCTTACATAAGCGTGTGTAAGCGTCACGCTTCATTTTTTTTGGTTCCATGGTTTTACGTAAAAGAATTATTGAACCCAAAGCATTTAAGTGCTCGTGTAATCTGAAGAGGCATTTTCAGTTGGGGATAACCGTATTATGACGAATTCTCGAGCACTTACCTGTGGGTTTCCAGAGAGAAGAAATTACATGTACAAGTTAACTTATTAATAGGTAACAGTTTTTTTGAATTAGGTCGATATTAATATTAAATATGGGTAGGTGAAGTGCTTTTTACAAATACCTAATAAGTAGTGATTAATAAACTCTTATAAAACAGTTATTAAAATATTACGAATACGCCAGAGTTATATTTATGGTTAAGTAATAAGCTCAAAGGTGAGCAGTTCCGTAAGAAAGCTTTTTTCTATTACATCAGTTGATTACATTAAGATCCAGAGCTTATGGATATTTATGTAATTTAATTTGTAATTAAGAAATTTACTTTTCTTATTAAAAAACTATACAGGATTTATTTAAAATATATTTAAAAAATGTAACCTTTTTTAATTTTTTTGAATACCATAATATATAAAATTATAATTCTTTTTTGAAAAAAACATTCTTCTCTATAGAACCCAATTGAAAATTAAAAATATTTATTATTATTTTAACACCTCTGTTTTGCGCAATACTACCCACATTATCCCACTAAGAACTTCAATTGCAACTATGAAATTAATTATGTAACATTGATAAAAGTCGATGAGTTAGGAGTAATATTTAATGGGGCCAATAGTCAAGTATCTACAGACTTCTGTTTCCAGTTTCAGCCGTCGACGCCCGGCGTAGGGTGACCGACGCCGCTCCCCCTTTTAATTGCAGATCCATTGCTATAGCTTCTCAAGTCGCCAGGAAAAGAAGAGCAAAACGAAATGCGAAAAAAATGCACAATGTCAACTAAAATGCTCGCATTTAATTGGCATTCCGGTCCAAAGTCAATGCAACGCTTACATAATGCCACTTACGCAAGCAACCCGAAAAAGAAAGGCAGCGCACACGGGCAAAAAGAAAATATTTTTATATTTTTGCTGGAAAAGGGAAAAGTTTTTGGGTTGGAGGGGAAATTGCAAAACACGCTGACCCACTAAGGTGTGCCCAAGAAAAATATTTAAAATAAAAATAGCATGCAAATCTCGACACGCGCCTGTCTCATAAAATCGGGTGGGAACCAGTCATGCCAGTTCTTCCAGGGAGTTCACATGTACTCCTTATCGCTATTATCCTACCTGGGCAAATACAGTAATTAGATTGTTAGTAAGTAATATATTTTAGAGCATATTATCAAAGAGTATTTTTAAACCAACATTTTAAGAAGCATCTTTAAAATATTAGGATAAGTTTTAAGTTTGTCTTGATATGTTTATGCTTTTTGAAAGGGATAAATTTAGGATTAGCCTTGAATTTTGTATTTTATACTTTACTAATTTCGTGGATAGTTTCTTAAAGTTTCGGGAAATATTTTAAGGGCGGTAACAAGATATTACCCAAAAACAAAACAAAGCTATAAATATACCCAGAAAGTAAAGCATATTATAAATATTAAATATTATGATGGTTTTTAAATGATTTTATTTAATTTTCTGGCTGAAATTCGTTTTAAGTTAGCCCCAAAAAAGCTGTACTCAGTAACTCCAGGTAAAACAGAGCCATCTACTGTGGTCAATAGACGAATTGCTGCGGGATCGGGGGAAGCTACCCTGCCCGGCAATCCGGCATGGCGACAGAGCAAAAGTCAACAACGGGTGGAAAAATAACAAAAGCTCATGAGCAAACAACAAACAACGCGTCGACGGAAACGGAGGCCGCTTGGAGAAAGGGGAGAGGAAGGGGTACCGAGGGAGGGCGGTACAGAGGAGCGGTACTGGGAAAGAGCAATGGAACCGTACAAAGATTGTGCGGCACGTGCCGCGGCTGGCGTCAGCTCCAAATGGAGGCCAATAGCGCGCGCGCGAGCGAGCGAGTGAGCGTCGATCGTCGTGGATCGGGGATCGGGGATCTTCGATAGCCGAACGTTTAATGCCGAACAACGAACGCCGAACGCCGCCGGGCGATGAGCGACGTGCAATTGATCGCGAAAGCGTTGAAAGCCCCCTCAGAGAACCCGCCAGCCCCCTTTAAAGGCGATCTATCGCCCCTTATTTAGGGGTGCTGCGAGGGGAGGCGGGTCAGTCGGCCAGGGGTTAATGGAGCATGATGGAATTTTCAATTCGAGTGCGAAGCCAGTGATCGCTGCACAAATTGCGAGTATCACGAGTTGCCATCACCCGGCATACAATAACTTCTATATTTTCAGCAAACAATCAACATTTCAAATATAAGTATATTCCAGGGCACGTAAATAATCATTATTTTTAATTTTTTTAAACAAAAAAATCATTCACTTGGAAAAGTCACATAAAAAAAAGAATTATACCAATCGGCTACAATTGGGGTGCTCTTTCAAGATGCGCAATGATTACACAATTCCCGATTTTTTATATATTGATCAAATTTTAATCATTAATTTTTGAGTTTTATTTTATCGCTCGAAGAATAATTATAATTATTTAAGCGAAAAAATATTGCTCAAAAAATAATGATTATTGTTTGAGCGATATTTTTTTCACTCA
Source organism: Drosophila truncata (assembly GCA_008042515.1). Lineage (NCBI taxonomy): Eukaryota > Metazoa > Arthropoda > Insecta > Diptera > Drosophilidae > Drosophila > Drosophila truncata. Next base: position 464 of record VNJQ01006298.1, on the reverse strand, counting down.
GAATATCGCTCAAACTGCGATATCTCCCCTCTGAGGGGTTTCTTTTGAAAAATTGTTACACGATCCTGTAAAGCGAAAGCAATAGAACCCAAAAAACATATTTTCAAATTTTAAAAATCAATATTTATATAGTTTTTTTAATTTAAAAAAAATTACTAAAAAATGTATTTTTTTTTAATATTTATTATTATTATCTCAATATATAAGATCTTCAAAACTCAACAATTTCTTGAGCATCGAATAAGATGAGTTCCAGCGTGTAGGAACATCTAATTGAGGAAATGGCAGAGACTTTTCCATAATCAAAGGCTTGTACGAAGGCTTTCTTAAATTCTTAGTAATCTTTCGAGCCTTGTTAATTATTTCAAACGACTCAAGCTTTTTAAAGAAGTCCTTTATCGCGAGCTGTAATGTGTGTGCAGCACATTTAACAGGTAGGATGGAGTGAACTACTTTTGCCAGCA
>VNJQ01006288.1:59220-94222 GCA_008042515.1 Drosophila truncata | reverse complement strand
GCGCCAGAACCTGCATCGGGCAGTGTTTCGTAACGTTCTTCAGGTTTGGGGGGCTGAGCCTCTGCTGGCTTGCCCTCACGGGCGGCTTGAGCTTCTCGCAGGTTTTCTTCCTGTTCTGCCGCCTTGGCTTCTGCCGGAGCAGCTTCGGGCAAAAAGCGTCCTGGCCGCTCAGGGGGAACGTCAATATTTTCCCCCTCAATAGGCCCGTGACATGCCACCAGCAGTGGAGAGACCAATAGAAGGTTTCCGATCAGGGTGCCTGTTTTTTTCGCCAGAAGCATGGACGGGTTCATTGTAAAGGAGAAAGAGAGAAAGCTGTGAGATCAGCTTTCTAGGCGGCGTGCTTCATCTGGCAGCATGATGGGGATGCCATCACGGATAGGAAAGGCAAGACCAGCTTTTTTGCTGATCAGTTCATTTGTTTCAGCATTGTAAGTCAGAGGCCCTTTGGTAACAGGGCACACAAGCACCGAAAGAAGCCGGGAATCAAGCGGAGGTGTGTCAGACATCAGTTCTCTGTTCCTCAGTAAAAGGTTCAGGAAGGCGGGCCTTCCTGTTCCGGACCAGACAGGTCTAGCAGTGTTTGCAGCACCCGCACACGGTCAGTTAGATCTTCGGCATCAAGCAATGCCTGTTTTTCTGCCGGAGGGAAAGGACAGATCATGGGCAATGTTACAAGCAAGATATCATCATCCATCTGTTCCAGCAGAGACCAACGTGCCTGTAGCCCTTTTTTCTGGAAGTAACGCCGCATGGAACCCAGAAGCTTTTCCCGGTCAAACGGAGCAGACGGAATTTCGTTCAGATCCCCAGCAAAAGTGGAAACATCTATCCTTGCTTGCCGATACCCACGTGTTTCTTCTGTTTCACGCAGGAGCCTAAAGCGCGTAAGGCCTGCAAGTGTAACGGCATAAGTTCCATCGGCGCGTTCAGTAAAGGAAACAATCCGGCCAAGGCACCCTATGGGGTACAGTGGCGGGGCGCTGTTCGCTTCATCTTCTTCTTCCCGCCAACGCGGCTGGATCATGCCTATCAGGCGCTGCGTTGCCAGTGCATCTTCCACCAATGCAATATAGCGTGGTTCAAATACGTTAAGCGGCAGTCTTCCTCGTGGCAGAAGAACAACGCCGCTTAACGGAAACAGACCAATTTCCGGAGGGATATCGGCTAAAGTGACATCCCCTAGTTTGGGAACTCGCCGGGGGATGTCATCTTCATCTTGAAAAAATACTGCAGCCAAAAAGTTTTACATCCTCATGAAAACAGCATGGAGGACAGACGACGGCGCGAAACCGCAGTTGCGGGTTCTTCATTGCCCCATGCTTCAAAAAAACGCAGAAGCTGCTGCTTGGCAGCCCCTTCCTTCCAGTTACGGTCTGCCTTGATGATATGTAGCAGTTCATTCGCGGCTTCTTCGCGTTTTCCGGCAGCATTCAGGGCTGTTGCCAGTTCGCAGCGTGCTTCAAAATCTTCCGGGTTGGCGGCAAGGCGTGCGTGAATGCTTTCCATTTCCTCTGCCGCCTTACGTCCTTCCTTTTTCAGGTCCAGCGCAGCACGTGCGCCAGCCACTTCCGGGCTATCGGTTATTTTAGCAGGTACATCTGCCAGAGCGGCAACAGCGGCATCTTCATCATCCAGCGCCAACATCGCGCGGATAAGCCCACCCCATGCACGTGGGTTTTCTGGCTCTTCCCCAATAACAGAGGAATACAGTTCTGCCGCACGGGCTGGCATTTCAGTTTCCAGCGCCACATCTGCTTCACGCAGTTGTTCTGTTGCAGGCAGAATGCCGCCACCGCTGCTTTTTAGAATGTTTTCGACAAACTTCTTGATTTCGCTTTCCGGCAAAGCGCCTTGGAACAGATCCAGAATCTGCCCTTTCCAGAAGGCCGCAACCAATGGAATAGACTGTAGCGGCAAGCCAACCTGCGCAAGCTGCCCAGCTAGAGCACGGTTTGCTTCAATATCAATTTTAACCAAGCGCACTTTGCCACGTGCTGCTGTCACCACTTTTTCCAGCACAGGAGCAAGCTGCTTGCATGGGCCACACCAATCTGCCCAGAAATCAACCAACACAGGAACAGAACGGCTTGCTTCAATCACATCCTGCATGAATGTGGCCTGAGACCCATCCGTAATCACGGGTGCCGTGCTCTGAGGTGCTATGGTGCCGTTTTGTGTATCAGACTGCGGCTGACCGAGAAGGTGTTCCATATGTTCCTGTATCCTTAATCCAATGCTGCGGTCAGTATGGAAAATATCCTTCTGGCCGACTTTGATCTGTTTATATGTTCTAGATGGTCAATCAGAGCATGATGCGCAATGGCAATTAGGGCATGGCTTGCCCATATCAGATTAAAGACAATGGCTGTCGCCGCCTTATCACGCATTGCATGAAGGTGGCCTTAGACGGCATACTAGGACAAAACAGGAACGGCGGCAGATTTCTTACATGAAAAAATCAGAATTTTCCGGTCAGCAGAGCATCCGGGTGCGTGGTGCGCGAGTTCATAATCTAAAAAACGTGGATATTGATATCCCGCGTGATAAGCTGACAGTCATGACTGGGCTTTCTGGGTCTGGCAAATCTTCTTTGGCGTTTGATACAATCTACGCTGAAGGGCAGCGCCGCTATGTGGAAAGCCTTTCGGCCTATGCGCGCCAGTTTCTGGAGTTGATGGGCAAGCCGGATGTAGATTCCATAGAGGGTCTTTCCCCGGCAATTTCTATTGAGCAGAAAACAACATCAAAAAACCCGCGTTCTACCGTTGGTACTGTTACGGAAATTTACGATTACATGCGCTTGCTTTGGGCGCGAGCAGGCGTGCCATATTCTCCAGCTACCGGGTTGCCAATTGAAGCGCAAACAGTCACCCAGATGGTTGACCGTATTATGGCGTTGCCGGAGGGAACACGCCTGATGCTTCTCTCTCCCGTTATTCGTGATAGAAAAGGGGAATACCGGAAGGAACTGGCAGAGCTTCAGCGTAAAGGTTTTACACGCGTAAAAGTAGATGGAACGCTGTACGAAGTTGATGATGTTCCTAGCCTGAACAGAAAGTTACGCCATACTGTAGAAGTTGTGGTTGACCGTGTTGTGGTAAAAGAAGGGCTTGAAACGCGCCTTGCAGACAGTCTTGAAACAGCCTTGGGGCTTTCTGATGGCATTGTGTATGCTGAAGAAGTTTCAAAAGATGAAAACAAGAAAACAGAAAAACTTGTTTTCTCATCACATTTTTCCTGCCCAGTAAGTGGGTTTACACTGGAAGAAATTGAGCCTCGGCTATTTTCTTTCAATGCGCCACAAGGGGCGTGTCCGGCTTGTGATGGCATTGGTGTGGAAACCTACTTCAACCCGCATCTTATTGTGCCGGATGAAAGCCTTAGTCTTACAAAAGGTGCTATAGCGCCATGGAAAGATGCGAAATCTCCATTATTGGAACAGACGCTTGAAAGTTTAGCACAGCATTTTTCTGTAAATATGGATACACCATGGAAGGATCTTCCAGAAAATGTGCGAGACGGTATTCTTTATGGTACTTCTGAAAATGTAGATTTCACCTATAAAGATGGCAGGAAAAGCTATGTTGTTTCCAAACCATTTGAAGGTGTTATTAAAAGCTTAGAAAAACGCTTGCGCACTACAGAAAGCATGTGGGTAAGGGAAGAACTTTCCAGATATCAATCTGAAAAAGCATGTCATGTGTGTGAAGGTGCGCGATTGCGGCCAGAGGCGCTTTCTGTGCGTGTAGCTCATAAGAATATTGCACAAGCCTGTGAGTTACCTATAGGGCAAGCTCTGGATTGGTTTGATACAGTTCTGCCAACCCTTACGCCGCAAAGGGCCGAAATTGCACGCCGTATCCTGCGTGAGATTTTAGAACGTTTGAAGTTTCTTGATGATGTGGGATTGGAATATCTTACCCTTTCAAGAAGTTCAGCAACCCTTTCTGGGGGGGAAAGCCAGCGTATTCGTCTTGCTAGCCAGATTGGTTCCGGGCTGACAGGTGTTTTGTATGTTCTGGATGAACCTTCTATTGGCCTTCATCAACGTGATAATGAACGTCTGCTTGGCACATTGCAGCGTTTGAAAAACCTTGGAAATACTCTGATTGTTGTTGAACATGATGAAGATGCCATTAGAAGTGCAGACTGGCTTGTGGATATGGGGCCGGGTGCGGGCGTGAACGGTGGTACAATTGTTGCCCAAGGTACACCAGCACAGGTTGCCAAATCTCCCGATAGTTTGACAGGTGCCTATCTTTCTGGGCGCAAGAAAATTGATGTTCCTGCTGAACGTCGGAAAATAAATAAAAAGAAAATTCTGACAGTTGAAGGTGCTACGGGCCATAATCTGAAAAATGTAACAGCCCGTTTTCCGCTTGGTACGTTCACCTGTGTAACTGGTGTATCGGGTAGCGGAAAATCTACACTGGTTATTGATACACTCTATAAAGCACTTTCTCGCCAGTTGATGGGGGCAGGCACATCTCCAGAACCTTATAAGCGCATTAAGGGGATGGAGCTGCTAGACAAGATTATTGATATTGACCAATCCCCTATTGGGCGCACACCGCGTTCCAACCCAGCAACCTATACAGATCTTTTTACACCCATAAGAGATTGGTTTGCGGAACTTCCTGAAAGTAAAGCAAGGGGTTACAAACCCGGCCGCTTTTCCTTCAATGTAAAAGGTGGGCGTTGTGAAGCATGCCAAGGTGATGGTGTTATTAAAATTGAAATGCACTTTCTGCCAGATGTGTTTGTAACGTGTGATGCCTGTAAAGGGCAGCGCTATAACCGTGAAACACTTGATATTAAGTTCCGCGGTAAATCCATTGCCGATGTGCTTGCCATGAGTGTGGATGAAGCTCTCCCTTATTTTTCAGCCCAGTCTCGTATTCGGGATAGGCTGGCCGTTTTGCAAAAAGTTGGGTTGGGATATGTCGCATTAGGGCAGCAGGCCACGACCCTTTCAGGGGGAGAAGCGCAGCGTGTTAAGCTTTCCAAGGAACTGGCCCGTAGGGCAACGGGGCGCACTCTGTATATTCTGGATGAACCAACAACAGGGTTACATACGGAAGATGTAAGAAAACTTCTGGAGGTTTTGCATGCTCTTGTTGATCAGGGAAACACAGTTGTTGTGATCGAACATAACCTGGAGGTTATAAAAACGGCAGACTGGATTATAGATGTTGGCCCAGAAGGTGGTGATGGTGGTGGACAAATTGTTGCCGAAGGTACACCAGAAGATATTGCAGCATGCCCGGAAAGTTACACAGGCCGGTTTCTTGCTCCACTGTTAGTGAAAAAATAATGAAAAAATCTTTTTTTTCTTTAGCTATTATCGGGTTTTTTGCTCTGTTTGCAAATGGAGCAGAAACGCGCAATGCAGTGGCAGAAACAGCATGCTCTGCCCTGCCCTCTTCTGTGCTGTTTGAAAAACAGACATGGACAGAAATTCAGTCTGATATTGCGTGCGGGGTTACAACTATTATTATTCCCGTTGGTGGAACAGAACAGAGTGGGCCCTATATAGCTGTTGGCAAGCATAACACGCGTGTTATGGACATAGCGCAAAAGATAGCTGAAAAATCCGGAAAAACCCTTGTAGCACCAGTTGTTTCATATGTTCCAGAAGGTGGGATTTCTCCCCGCACTTCGCACATGAAGTTTCCGGGAACCATCACAATACCCGCAGATGTTTTTGAGAAATTGATGGCGTCTGCGGCAAAAAGTTTTCAGGTACAAGGGTTCCGTCTGATTGTTTTTATTGGCGATCATGGCGGTTATCAGAATTCTTTGGATAAAGTGGCTACGCAACTTAATAAGGAGTGGTTTGGCACCCAAGCTCAGGCTCTTTATGTAAAGCAATATTATAGCGTCATACCGCATCAGTATGCTCAGTGGCTTAGCCAGCATGGATATGCAAAAGATGTTGGTATACATGCAGATATAAGTGATACATCACTCATGCTGGCGATTGATCCAACAATGGTAAGACTGGATGCATTACAAAAATCTGGCACGCCATCTAGCGTGCAGGGTATTTATGGGGGAGATCCGCGTAAAGCATCGGCCAGTTTGGGGCAAATAGGTATCAATATGCAGATAACTGCGGCAATTTCTGCTATTAACGATGCGCGAAATAAATAAGTGGAAGTTGTTTTATAGAGTAGAAGGTAGGTTTTCTACTTAAAAAAGATTAGAATAGACCTTATTAAGGCACCATGATAAATCCAACCTGATATAATAGATAAATCATGGTGCCAGAGATAATGAGGTATAGTGTAATGGCTTCCAAAGCCTATTTGATAGCAGCAACGACTTTAGCTGCGGTAATGAGCGCTGGAACGGCAGCATTTGCGCAGGATACAACGCCGGTGGCTCCGCCGGTTCAGCCTCCAGTGGCTGAAGCTCCTGCACCTGTAACCGCACCCGTTTCTACCCCTGTTCCGGAAAACGCAACAACTTTAGCTACAAAGATTGAAACAATACCGGGTATGCCCCCCGTTATTGATCCAAATAACCTTTATAGTGAAACGCGGGCCGATAATATTGCATCGGAAGTAGCACAAGATCCAGCACGTATTTATGTGCCAAATCTGCGCTCAAATGATGTTTCTGTTATTGATCCTGCAACTTCAAAAGTAGTGGATCGTTTTCCTGTTGGTAAAAGCCCACAACACGTTGTGCCTTCGTGGGATCTACGCACATTATGGGTAACCAATAATGCAGAAGGCACAACAAATGGTAGCCTGACGCCAATAGATCCGCGCACAGCCAAGCCTGGGCCAGCTGTGCAGGTGGACGATCCTTACAACATGTATTTTACGCCAGATGGCAAATCAGCCATTGTTGTAGCAGAGGCGCGTAAGCGGCTGGATTTTAGAGACCCGCATACAATGGCTTTGCAGGAATCTGTTGAAGTTCCGCAATGTAAGGGCGTGAATCATGCTGATTTCTCGATTGATGGACGTTATGCTATTTTCACATGTGAATTTGGGGGGCACCTTGTAAAAGTTGACACCGTAAATAAAAAAGTTTTGGGTTATCTGGCGCTTTCAAGTGGTGGCATGCCACAGGATATTCTGATCTCTCCAAACGGAAAAACCTTTTACGTTGCGGATATGATGGCAGACGGCGTTTTCCTTGTTGATGGGGATACGTTTAAGGAAACAGGCTTTATCCATACGGGTGTGGGTACGCACGGTTTGTATCCTAGCCGCGATGGTACAAAAATGTATGTAGCCAACCGTGGTTCTCATAAAATTCATGGTAAGCCGCATAGCAAGGCTGGTGGTGTTTCTGTAATTGATTTTGCAACCAACAAGATTGTGGCTGATTGGCCTATTCCTGGTGGGGGTAGCCCCGATATGGGGAATGTAAGCGCAGATGGTAAAAGCCTATGGCTTTCCGGGCGGTTTGATGATGTTGTTTACAGAATCAACACAGATGATGGTTCCATGATCAAAATCCCGGTTGGTGCGGAACCCCACGGTCTTACTGTATGGCCGCAGCCTGGCCGGTATTGCATCGGTCATACAGGTATTTTGCGTTAAAAGTAGAACCTAAAGAATGTTTTTGAAAAAAGCCTTTCTTGTTTCAAGAAAGGCTTTTTTTATGGGATATAGGAAAGCGGTATGTCTGATTTTCAGAATAAAATTATTGAAAATAATAATGCAAAAAATAAACTTTCTTCATTTCAAAAATTATCTCCTGCGCAGGAGTTGCTGAAGAAAGATATTCTTGAATTTTGCAAAGATCATCAAAAAGATGAACACGCTATTTTTGTTATCGAAGGTGATGCAGGAACGGGAAAAAGTCTTGTTATAAATTCTATTTTTAATGATTTGCAGCGTATGTCCAGGAATGATCATCTGGGGGGCTGTTTTTCGGGGAAAGAAAATTATCTTATTGTGAATCATCCTGAAATGATGAAGCTATATACGAATATTTCAGAAGATTTTCCATATATCAGGAAAAAGGATTTTGAACGCCCAACAACATTTATAAATAAAATGAATAAATTAGGAAAAAGGGCAGATGTTGTTCTGATTGATGAAGCACATCTTCTTTTAACACGTTCTGATAAATACAATAGATTTAACCAAAACAATCATTTGGAAGAGATTATAAAATTTGCTCGTATTGTTATCCTTGTGTTTGATGAAAAACAGGTTTTAAAATTTAAAAGTTATTGGAATAAAAAAACACTTTCGAAAATACTAGAAGGTTTCCCGGTAAGGGCATTCTATCTGACAGATCAATTTCGAATGCATGCAAACACGGATGTTCTGGAGTGGATAAAAAATTTCTGTTCAAAAAAAGTGACATCTTTCCCAAAAAAGCAGAGCTTTGATTTCAGATGCTTTGAGGATGCTCAAGAAATGTACGAGTTGATCAAGCAGAAAAACAACCAGTATGGATTGTCACGCATTGTTGCAACTTATGATTATCCATACAGATTGGATGGAAAAGAGCACTTTATTGATGAAGGGCGTTTTCATTTACGGTGGGATCTCTCAAAACCAGACGAAAAATTGCCTTGGGCAGAACGGCCAGATACCATCAATGAGGTTGGATCTGTTTATACAGTGCAGGGGTTTGATCTGAACTATGTGGGCCTTATTCTGGGCCCTTCCGTTACGTATGATGCACAAGCAGATTGCTTGCACCTAGACCCGGCGCGGTATGAAGATGGTGCAGCATTTGCGGGCAAAGATGGCTTGGCTCAACCAGAACAGGTTAAAGAGCAAATCATGCTCAACGCTATCAATGTGCTTATGACAAGATCCGTAAAGGGGCTCTATATTTACGCGCATGATCCAGCTTTGAGGGAAAAATTGCTGCAAGAGCAATCATTGCGTAGCTAAGCCCTTCCTTAATGCTGGAAGGCCGAGGGCTTATCACTTCATAACTGCATGGCAGATTTGCCAAACGGCAAGGGAAACATTCTGTCATGTAAAATTAAGGAAAGTTGATTATTCAAAGAAAATTAACCTCAAAAGAGCTGTTTTTCTTTGGATACAGGACTTGTTTCGTACGCATTCTAATGCCAACTGAAAGGTAACAAGCTCTCTTTCCTCATTACTCAGGCTCAACTGGTCATGTTCATAGAAACCGAAGGCACACCTAATCCTGCTACGCTCAAATTTCTGCCGGGGCAGGCTGTTATGGGCGATGCTGGCACTATTGATTTTATTGATGCTGATGCCGTAGCCGGTCGTTCTCCTTTGGCTGAGGCTTTGTTTGTCCTTCCGGGTGTTTCCCGTGTGTTTTTGGGGAACGACTTTGTGTCTGTAACAAAAGCAGATTCCGAAGATTGGGAAGAACTGCGCCCGCAAATTCTGTCCACTCTGATGGATCATTTTGTGGCCGGGCATCCTGTAGTGGCAGAAGGCGTGGCGGTTACAGAAGATGCAACCGCGCCGGAAGACGAAGAAATTGTAACCCAAATTAAGGAACTGCTAGACACACGCGTACGCCCAGCCGTGGCAGGTGATGGTGGGGATATTGTTTTCCGTGGTTATCGCAATGGCATTGTGCGGCTGACCATGCAGGGGGCTTGTTCAGGGTGTCCATCTTCCCGCGCAACACTCAAGCATGGTGTAGAAAACATGCTACGCCATTACGTGCCAGAAGTGGTTTCTGTTGAACAGGTAGATTAAGCACACTGCACCTGTCTGCTTTTGTCGCGCTTCAAAGCGTGGCATAGAAAGCAGGCAGGTGTTTTTTATGCCTGCCCTTTCAATGATAGATGCAAGACAGGGCAAGATACATATGCTGGATGAAAACGGGCTGGATCTCCTTTTCAGAAAGGCGCGTACGCCCCTCCGCTGGACAACCCGCACAGTTGAAGAAGATGTGCTGCGCCAGCTTTATGATCTCACAAAATTTGGCCCAACATCCGGCAATTGTAGCCCTGCCCGGTTTGTTTTTATTACCGGTTCAGATGGGCGTGAGAAACTGCGTCCGGCTTTGTCTGCGGGCAACGTTAATCGGGTTATGGGGGCGCCTGTTATTGCCATTGTCGCGCATGATCCATTGTTTTTTGAACAGTTGCCGCGTTTGTGTCCGCAGGAAAACCTGCGTTCATGGTTTGCATCAGACGTTGGGTTGGCAGAAGAAACTGCTTTTCGTAACGGCACGCTCCAAGGGGCTTATATGATTATGGCAGCCCGTGCCCTTGGGGTGGACGCTTTGCCTATTTCTGGGTTTGACCAAGCGTTGGTGGAAGATGCTTTTCTGGCCGAACAAGGGTGGCGCGCAAATTTTCTGCTGTGTCTGGGATATGGAGATTTTGAAAACCAGCCACCACGTGCGCCTCGTTTGGCGTTTGAAGAAGCCTGCTGCGTGGTTTCATGATGGTACAGCGTATTCTGGTTCTGGATGGTAGCCCGGCAGGAGAGTCGGCTTGTGGAATGGCTGCATGTGTTCAGGTTGAGAGGGATAAGCTTTTGGTGCTGCATGCCGAGGTTGTTGCTGGCAAGCAGGCAGCAGAAGGCATTAATCTTCTTGCCGATAAGGTTTTACAACAAGCAGGATGGGGCGCTGAAACCGGTGTACAGCCAGACCTTGTGGCTGTGGTTGTGGGGCCGGGATCTTTTACAGGGCTGCGGGCATCTTGTGCTGTAGCCGCTGGGTTTGCACTGGGCGCAGGCTGCCCAGTGGTGGGCGTAACACGAGCAGAAGCACTGACACCTGTAATGGATGCAGAATTGCAGAGGTATCCAGAGTTAAAAGGGTGGATGGTGATAACGCCAGCGCGTCGTGGCCGAGTGTTTGTAGAGGATGCTCAGCAAGTCCGTGCCGTCATGATAGCCAATTGGCATCCGCCAGAAGGAAGCTGGTTGGTGGCGGGGGATGCCTGTGAGGCTCTTTCTTTTTCACATGCTGTTTACTCTCCATTACACACACCAACACCAGAGCAAATTGCAAGTGCAGCGTTAAAGCGCCAAATGGGTAAGCTGCCTTTGCTAGATCCTGTTCCACTGTACGTAGATCCGCCAGAAGCCAAGCTCCCGGCGGATGGATTAAGAGCCAAACCAGTTTGACCGTGCATGTGCAGGAAGCCAGCGTTGTTTACGCACCTTTGCTGGCCAACATACATACCCAGTGCTTTGGTGCAGGCGCACAGTGGGATGAAGCAGCCATAACGGCTTTGCTGTCATCTCCGGGTGTGCAGGCAGGTCTGGTTATGGTGAAAGATCAACCAGCGGGCTTTATAATGTTGCGAAGCGTGGTGGATGAAGCGGAGGTTTTAACTATCTGCATTCTGCCGGAATATAGAAAGCGCGGTTTGGCGCAACGTTTGCTGGCATGGTGCATACAGGTTGGGCAGCAGAATGGGATGCAAAACCTGTTTTTGGAAGTGTCTGTAAACAATCAATCCGCCAGAGCCCTGTATGAAAAACAGGGCTTTGAAAAACTGGGTTTACGTAAAAAATATTATGAAGATGGATCGGATGCCTTGGTTTTGGGTCGATCCTGCCAAGCAGTAAGCCCTTAGCCAAACAGAAGTAACTCTGCATAACCAAGGGCTGTTATTTTAAAAGCGGCTTAAAGGGCGCGGTTACCGATATCTGTGCGCCATATTGCTCCATCCCACGAAATGGTTTTAACACCTTCGTAAGCGCGTTCTTGCGCCTGTTTCACGGTATTGCCCAACGCGCAAACAACCAGCACGCGCCCTCCGGCTACAACAAGTTCTCCCGCAGCATTCAGCTTGGTGCCCGCTTGGAACACCTGCACATCAGGTAGTTTGTTGGCGTCTTCGATACCGGAAATCACGGCACCCTTTTCTGGCGTGCCGGGGTAGCCACGGGCTGCCATTACAACGCAAACAGATGCTTGATCGGAAAATGTGACAGGGGCTGTATCCAGCTTATCTTCAGCAAGAGCCTTTAGGGCAGGAAGAAGATCAGACGTTAGCCGAGGCAGCAGAGCTTCGGCTTCCGGATCACCAAATCTAACGTTGTATTCGATTAATTGAGGACCACTTTCTGTCAGCATCAGTCCCGCAAAAATAATGCCCCGGAAAGGTGTGCCACGGCGCACCATTTCTTTCAGCATAGGGCGTACCATCACATCGAGCGCAGCTTCCTGTTCTGCTCGACCAAAGCTTTTTGGAGGAGAAACCGCTCCCATTCCACCGGTATTGGGGCCTGTATCTCCATCTCCAATGCGTTTGTGGTCTTGGGCAGCGCCAATCAGCGTGGCTGTTTCTCCCGCACAGAACGCAAAAAGCGAGACTTCCTCACCAATCAGGCAATCTTCAATCACCACGCAGCGGCCTGCATCCCCAAGTGAGCCACCGGCCATCATGTCCTGCACAGCGCTTTCGGCTTCGGCCAGTGTGGTGGCCACCACAACGCCTTTTCCGGCGGCCAGACCATCGGCCTTGATAACAATGGGTGCGCCTTTTTCACGTACGTATGTTAAAGCAGCGTTTACGTCCGTAAACCGCTCAGCCTGTGCTGTGGGAATATTGGCGGCGTAGCAGATTTCCTTGGTAAAGCTTTTGCTGCCTTCAAGCCGGGCGGCGGCCTGTGTGGGGCCAGCGCAGGCCAGCTTGGCGCGGGCACAGGCATCTGCCAAACCAGCTACCAACGGAGCTTCCGGGCCGGGAATAACCAGATCGACTTTTTGTTCCAGAGCAAACTGCACAAGTGCAGGAACATCCTGCGCACCAATGGGCACGTTTATACCAAGTTCTGCTGTGCCGGGGTTGCCGGGTGCGATAAACAGGGCTGAAAGTTCCGGAGAACGGGCAAGTGTTGCGGCCAGCGCATGCTCCCTGCCGCCAGATCCAACCAGAAGTACCCGCATTGTTTTCTCCTGCATCTTGATGTTCTGCTCTTTTCAGGGCGAGCGTCTGTAGCATAGGTTAGCCGCATGACCGAACAGTTTGACATTCCATCGGCCAGTAACAATGTGCCGGAATTTACCGTTTCAGAAATTTCGGGGGCTATCCGGCGTACGCTGGAGGGCACGTTCAGCCGCGTACGTGTGCGTGGTGAGATTACGGAACTTAAACGCTACCCTTCTGGGCATGTGTATTTTTCGCTCAAGGATGAACGGGGCAAGATTTCCGGTGTGGTATGGCGTGGTTCGGTTTCCCGTCTTGGTCTGGTGCCAGAAAACGGAGTGGAGATTATCGCCACCGGCAAGATTTCTGCTTATGGTGAGCGCTCCAGTTACCAGCTTGTTGTAGAGCGGATGGAATATGCGGGCGAAGGCGCTTTGCTGGCCCGTATTGAACGCTTGCGCTTAAAGCTGGCGGAAGAAGGGCTGTTTGATACAGCCCGCAAAAAAGCCATTCCGCTTTTGCCGCGTGTGATCGGGGTGGTAACATCACCTCAAGGTGCTGTGCTGCATGATATCTGTACAACCCTGCAAAGGCGCTTCCCCCGACCTGTGATTGTCTGGCCCGTGCCCGTACAGGGGGAAGGGGCAGCAGCCCGCATTGCTGCGGCTATTGATGGATTTTCGCAGCTTGACGGGCTGGGTGCCGTGCCACGGCCAGATGTGTTGATTGTGGCGCGCGGTGGCGGATCATTAGAAGATCTGATGGCTTTTAATGATGAAGCTGTGGTGCGTGCGACGGCTGCATGCTCAATTCCGCTGATTTCTGCTGTAGGACATGAAACAGATACAACCCTGATTGATTTTGCATCAGACAGGCGTGCGCCAACCCCCACAGCTGCCGCAGAAATGGCTGTGCCAGTGCGCACGGAACTTTTGGCGGATATTGAGCACCGAAATGCAAGGGCAGTGGGCGCGCTTTCCCGTTTGCTGCAAACGGCCCGCTTAAGGCTGGATCGTGCATCTTCCGCCATGCCGGACCTGCCAAGCCTGTTGCAGACAGCGCGTATGCAGTTGGATGACAGAGGGCGGCGGTTGGATGTTGCCTTGCCCGCTTTGGTGCAGCGGCGTAAGGCGGATCTGGTTGCGGTTGAACGTCATATGCCTGCGGTTGAAACCTTATTGGCAGGGCGGCGCACACGCTTGGCCGTACTGGCAAACATGTTGCAGGCCAGCATGGCGCATACATTCCAAAGGCAGGATGCCCGGTTGGGTCGCTCACGGATATCCCCTGCCCCATTGCAAGCATTGGTGCGGGAAAGACGCACAGCTCTTGCTGGTATTGCCGGGCAGTTAGAAGCTATTTCTCCCCGTGCGGTATTGGCTCGTGGGTACGCGCTTGTTACCGCAGAGGGGCGGCCAGTGACCAGTGCTGAACAACTCAATGATGGTGAGCGTGTAGAACTAACATTTGGTGATGGCGCGCGTCCGGCTGTTATTGGTGATGGCACACACCGCCCCAAGCAAGGTGTACTGGAGCTGTAACACACCGAGTTGAGATGTACTGCCAATCAGGTTTATGATCTGCCAAATATAAACCACGCGGGCGGAGGGGCCCGCGCCGTCAGGAAAGAATAAAGCGCATGTCCATCCGTTTTTCTGTTGGTGTTGCCAGCCTGTGTCTGGCAGGAGGGCTGCTGGCAGGGTGTGCGCCTCAGCAGGGGCATCGTATTCCACCACAAAGCTTCGCTCCGGGTCTGACAACCGAGCCATCAGCTACCAATGATAGCCATTTGACGAATGATCCCTCCGCACCGCTGAACACACCATTGTGTGGAACAGCTGCGCGTGAAAATATGGCGATGGGTGTGCAAAATTATCCGCAGCCCCTTTCTTCTGGCAATTCTTGCGTGCAAAATGCATGCTTTGATACCCAGACAGGCACCTATATTGCCTCTGATGGTACAAAAAGAGTGTGCCGATAATGCATGCATGCTCTTTTCCCAGCGGCAATTTGCTGGTAGGAAAAGGGCCACGCTGCGAGAGTGACGGAATTGGTAGACGTAGTCGACTCAAAATCGACCGCCCGAAAGGGCTTAGGGGTTCGAGTCCCCTCTCTCGCACCAGATTTCTTCTCCCCCTATTCTGGCCAAGGTTATGACAGCCGCTTCCTTATCCGTTCTTCCTCGTCCGGCCAGCCGTCCCCTTAATCCATGCTTTTCTTCTGGCCCTTGCGCAAAGCGGCCGGGTTGGAATGTATCGGCGCTGGCAAATGCGTTGGTTGGGCGTTCGCATCGCTCTGCGGAAGGGCGTGCACGGCTGAAAGAAGTTATTGATCGCTCCAGCGCCATTTTGGGAGTGCCTGAAGGGTGGCGCGTAGGAATCGTGCCAGCTTCTGATACAGGCGCTGTGGAAATGGCCTTGTGGTCCATGTTGGGGGAACGCCCAGTAGATGTGTTGGCGTTTGAAAGTTTTTCTGCATTATGGGCGCAGGATATTGTCACCCAGCTTAAGCTCGAAAATACACGAGTTTTGAAAGCCGAATACGGCAGCCTGCCAGATATGGCGCAGGTTGATTGGAACCACGATGTGGTGCTGGCATGGAATGGCACCACATCTGGTGTGCGCATTCCTTCAGCAGATGCCATTCCGGCGCAACATGGTGGGCTGGTGATTTGTGATGCGACATCTGCTGCGTTTGCAATGGATCTGCCGTGGGACCGCTTGGATGTGGTTACATGGTCTTGGCAGAAAGCTTTGGGGGGTGAAGCCGCACATGGCATGATTGCCCTTTCCCCCAAAGCTGTGCAGCGGTTGGAAAGTTTTCAGGCTCCGCGCCCACTGCCAAAAGTTTTCCGTATGACCAATAAGAATGGTCTGATTGAAGGCATCTTTCGGGGGGATACCATCAACACGCCTTCCATGCTGTGTGTGGAAGATGCGCTGGATAGCCTGAAATGGGCAGAAGGTGCTGGTGGCCTGGAAGGGCTGAAAGCACGCAGCCAAGCCAATCTGGCTGAAGTGACCATGTGGGTGGAAAAAACGGATTGGGTAGAGTTTCTGGCCCAGAAGCCTGAGGAACGTTCTTCCACAGCAATCTGCTTGCGTATTGTGGCCCCGTGGTTCTTGGCCCTTGAGCGCGATGAACAGACTAAAACAGTCAAGAAAATGCTGGCCGTTCTGGCAGAAGAAGGCATTGGGTTTGATCTGGCCAGTTACCGTGATGCCCCTGTGGGCCTGCGTATCTGGGGTGGCGCTACGGTAGAAGCCGCAGATGTGCGTGCATTATTGCCTTGGCTGGATTGGGCTTTTGCTCAGGTTGCGCCGCAGTAATTAAATTTTTTAGCGTTATATAGCATTAAAAAAGGCGGAGGGAATTTTCCCTCCGCCTTTTTTGTTGGATGAAGCCGCGCCTATTAGAAAGGTGCGTCGATGTCCACGATGTCGATCAGCTTGGTATTGACGAATTCTTTCAGGCCAAGGTCAATCAGTTCACGACCAAAGCCAGAACGTTTCACGCCACCAAACGGCAGATCAGCTTTCACCATGGTTGGGTGATTGATGTACACCATACCGGTGTCCATTTTGCGTGCGAGTTCAGCAGCTTTTTCTTCGTTCTGAGAGAAGATGGAACCACCCAGACCGTATGGAGAATCGTTGGCGATTTCTACGGCATGATCTGCGTCTTTCGCGCGGAACAGCATGGTAACTGGGCCAAAGAATTCCCAACGGCGCGCCGGGTTGCTTTCATCCAGATCTGTTAGAATAACAGGGCGGAAGAAGCAGCCTTTGTTGGGCATTTCCAGCGGAACTTCTTCTGCCTTTGCACCGTGTGCTACGGCTTCAGAAACCTGCTTTTTCAGATCTTCTACAGCACCGCGGGAAGAAAGCGGCGGCATGGTGGTGTTGGGGTCCATCGGATCCCCCATACGCAGGGCGCTTACACCTTTGCGGTACAGTTCTACAAACTTGTCGTAAACGCCGTCTTCCACAATCATGCGCTTGGCGTTAACGCACACCTGCCCGCCATTCCAGTGGCGGCCAAAAACAGCCCATTTGGCAGCTTTTTCAATGTCTGCATCGTTCAGCACGATCAGCGCATCGGAGCCACCAAGTTCCATGATACACTTTTTAAGTGCGCCACCGGCTGTAGCAGCAATTTTGGCGCCCGCGCCTTCAGAGCCTGTTAGGGCAACACCACGCACGCGCGGGTCCTGAATAACCGTGGCAAGCTGGGAATGGGATGGATACAGGTTGATAAAACCACCTTCTGGCAACCCGGCATCCAGCATCAGTTTTTCCATGGCGGCAGCACACTGCGGCACATTGGAAGCGTGCTTTAGGATAACCGTGTTACCAGCAGAAAGCTGAGGGGAGATAATGCGGGCAACCTGATAGAACGGGAAGTTCCACGGTTCAATCGCAACGATAATCCCCTGCGGTTCGTACACAAGTTTGGCACGGCCTTCCTGCGGGTCTGCTACGGGCAGATCCTGTGGCTCCAGCAGCTTTTCAGCATTCTTGGCATAGTATTCGAAAATAGCGGCGGACAATTCCGTTTCTGCCTGAGCTTCGGCAAAACGCTTGCCCATTTCAAGTGTCAGCAGCTTGGAATACTCATCCAGATTTTCGCGCAGCAGATCGGCTGCTTTTTGCAGAATGCGTGCACGATCAGCATGGGAGAAGTTTTTCCATTTCTGGAAAGCTGCATCACCCTTGGCAATTGCTGTTTCAATTTCCGCATCCGTGGTGGTGGGGAACGTCTTCACCTGCTCTTCGGTGAAGGGATTGATTGTTGCATAAGCCATCAGAATAACCCTTCTTTTGTTTCTGAGGTTAGGAGTTGCTCAGTTGCGGAAGTCCAGAACCACGCGGCCTTCCACCCGACCGTTCTTGAGCGCATCAAAAATTGCGTTGATGTTGTCAATCCGATCTGTTGTGGTGACAGATGTTACCTTCCCTTCTGCAAAGAAGGAAAGAGCTTCAATCATGTCCAGCCGTGTGCCTACTATGGAACCGCGAATGGTAATGGCATTCATGACCATGTCAAAGATAGAAATTGGGAAATCACCCGGTGGCAGGCCATTTAGCACCAATGTGCCCCCTGCTCGCACATACCCCATAGCCTGAGAAAACGCTTTGGTGGAAACAGCGGTAATCAAGCCCCCGTGCACGCCACCAACCTTTTCCTGCATAAATGTTGCTGGGTCTGTGTTTCTGGCGTTAACAGTGTACATGGCACCAAGCTTTTTGGCGGTTGCCAGTTTTTCATCATCAATGTCTACCGCCACAACATTTAGCCCCATTGCTACGGCGTACTGCACGGCCATTTGGCCTAATCCCCCAACGCCAGAAATGGCTACCCAGTTCCCTGCTCGCGTATCTGTCATCTTCAGGCCTTTATAAACGGTCAGGCCAGCGCACAGTACGGGGGCAACTTTTACGGGGTCCACGCCTTTGGGCAGATGGGCAATATAATTCGGATCAGCCACCACGTATTCGGCAAAGCAACCGTTTACGGAATAGCCTGTTTCTTCCTGCTTCGGGCAAAGGGTTTCCCACCCTGCCAAACAGTGCTCGCAATGGCCGCAGGCAGAATAGAGCCAAGGCACGCCTACAACATCGCCTTCCTTCACCCAGTCTACTTCGCTGCCAACTTGCACCACAGTTCCCACGCCTTCATGACCGGGAATAAACGGCAGATGTGGTTTTTTTGGCCAGTCTCCGCTGGCAGCATGCAAATCTGTATGGCACACGCCGCAGGCTATCATCTTAACCAAAATCTGTGTGGGTTTAATGGTCGGGATGTCCAGCTCTTCAATGGTTAGTGGTTTGCCAAATTCATGAACCACAGCGGCTTTCATTTTTCCGGACATGATATGCTTCCTTATATTTTACAAACAGACATGAGAAATAAAAAAGGGCGAGGGGGAAGTCTCGCCCGTGTCATGTTTAGGAGCCGCCAAGACTTTTGACAGCTTCAACCATTTTGGAAAGCACAGCCTGTGCATCTCCAAATACCATTGTGCAGTTCTTCTGGAAGAAAAGCGGGTTCTGTACGCCGGAATATCCAACGCCCGTGCCACGTTTAATGACAAATACCTGATGTGCTTTGTAAGCGTTCAAAATAGGCATGCCATAAATGGGGGAGGATTTATCTGTTAGGGCTTCCGGGTTCACCACATCGTTGGCACCAATAACCAGCGCAACATCCGTTGTGGCAAAACTATCATTTATGTCATCCATGTCATAAATCATGTCATATGGCACGCCGGCTTCAGCCAAAAGAACGTTCATATGCCCTGGCATACGGCCTGCTACAGGGTGGATGGCAAACTTAACATCCACACCATCGGCAACAAGAATTTTGACAAATTCGTAAAGTTTCTGTTGTGCCTGTGCAACAGCCAGTCCGTAACCGGGAATAATGATGACGCTGGAGGCATAACGCATGGTGGTGGCGGCATCTGAAGGATCAACAGATTGCATTTCACCCTGCGGCCCTTTGGCGCTGCTTGAGCTATCACCAAAGTTGCTGAACAATACGTTGGTGAGTGAACGGTTCATGGCTTTTGCCATCAACACGGTAAGCAGCGTGCCAGCAGACCCTACAACCATGCCAGCAATCATGAGGGCCGGGTTGTTCATCACATACCCTTCAAGCCCAACGGCCAGCCCTGTGAAGGCGTTGTAGAGCGAAATCACAACCGGCATATCGGCACCACCAATAGGCAGTGTCATGCACACGCCAAACAGCAGAGCCATCAGGAAGAATAGATCCCGCGGCAGCTCCCCCATTGGGGTGCTATACTGCATGACTGTGAGCGCACCTAATACCAAAGCAATAAGAAACACCCCAGCATTGAAAACACGCTGTCCAGTAAAGCGCACAGGCTTTTTCATCCGCCCGTCCAACTTGGCCCATGCTATAATGGAACCGGTAAGCGAAATGCACCCGATAAGCGCGCCCAAAACGGTAATGCTGAGGTGCAAGGGAGATGTTGGGTCATCGCTTAAAAGTTCTACGCCTGCCAAGCAGGCAGCCGAACCACCGCCCATACCATTAAAAATGGCAACCATCTGTGGCATAGCTGTCATTTGCACGGTACGGCCACGCCAACCAGCCCATGCGCAACCCAAAACCAGAGCCAGAACAGCCAATACCACATTTACCAGAAGATGCGGTTTTGCGGCTTCTGTTATGTTAAAGAGATTTAAAAAAGTTGCTGCAATAACAAAGATCATACCGTAACCGGCTGTAACAATGCCAGATACAGCCGTAACGGGGGATGACATGGCTTTCAGCCCGTAAATAAACAGGCCGGCAGCAATAAGGCCACTTAGGCCCACAATGTATTCAATAAACATTTATTGCTGTTCCTTTTTGGGTGGAGCTGTTTTTTGGCTGGGCCGGAACATGGCAAGCATACGGTCTGTTACCACATAGCCGCCCATCACGTTGCCTGCGCCTAGAAAAACCCCAATAAAACCAATAATCTGTCCGGGAATGCTGGTGGCGTTAAACAGTGCATCCAACGCACCCACAACCACAATGCCGTGGATGAAGTTGGAGCCGGACATTAGGGGCGTATGCAGGATGGATGGCACACGGCTGATCACCACATAGCCGGTAAAGGCGGCCAGCATGAAAATGTATAAAGCGATAATAAAGGTCATGGATGTTGCGGTAATCATGATGCTTTCTCCACTGGCGGGCTTTCGATAAACTGTTTGATGGCATCATTAGTTATTGCACCATCATGCGTAAGAGTAGTGCCTTTAATGACATCATCCGTAAAATCAGGCTTCAGCACACCATCATGCACAACCTGTTCTAAAAGATTGTAGATATTCTTGGCATAAAGCTCACTCGCCTGTGCTGCCAGGCAGGATGGCAGGTTTGTTGGCCCAACCAATGTAACGGGCCCAATTTTTGTAATTTCTCCTGCTTTTGTGCCTTCACAATTGCCGCCATTAGGGGCGCCCATATCCACTACAACAGATCCTTCCTTCATGGCGGCCAACTGGTCTGCGTCAATCAGGCGTGGGGCGTGTTTCCCGGGAACAGCCGCTGTGGTGATAATTAAATCTGCCTGTGCGATGTGTTGACTGAGTGCAGCACGCACTTTTGTTTTTTCTTCGGGTGTCAGTTCACGTGCATACCCACCAGCTCCGCGGGCATCCACGCCGGTATCGACAAAGCGCGCACCAACAGATTCTGCTTCTTCTTTTGTTTCGGGGCGCACGTCGTAGCCTTCGCAAACTGCGCCAAGTCGATGTGCTGTTGCCAATGCCTGCAACCCGGCCACACCCAACCCCATAACCAACACGCGTGCCGCCCGGAGCGAGCCAACGGCTGTTGTCATCATGGGTAGGATTTTTTGCATATGCACGCAGCCCAGTAACGGAGCGTAATATCCGGCTAACGCGGCTTGGCTGGAAAGAGCATCCATAGCCTGTGCCCGGCTGATGCGTGGAATAAGCTCCATGGCAAATGTGGTGATCTTGCTATCGCGCAAAGCCTTTACCAGATCAGGCTGGGTTTTGGCGTAAATGAAAGACACCAGCAAACTGCCGGCTTTCATTTTTTTTATCGTCTCTACGCAGGGTGGCTGCACAGCCAGCACAATATCTGCATCTTCCAGAAGTTTTTGCGGATCTGCTTCTGTGGTAACGCCAGCCTGTGTGTATGCTGCATCCGTATAGGTTGCTGCGGCTCCTCCACCTTGCTCCAGAACCAGTGAGGCTCCAAGTTTGGCAATGCGCTGGGCGACTGAGGGAATCATGGCAACCCGTCTTTCATCGGTTGCCGTTTCCTTCAGAATTGCAATTTTAAGTGTCACGGTCTGTTCCAAACTCTGTTGTAAAAGTTGGGCAAAGGTCAGAACAGGTTTTGCATCCTGCCTGAGGCACGAAATTTATGACACTACGGCGCGTAGGGGTGCTGCAATGATGTGTATCAAAAACGTGGTCATAGTGTTCAAATAATTTGTTGTATTTTTGTTTAATGCTGGCACATCCCGTGTTCCGTATGTCGTGCGCTTAAACGGTTAACCACGGCATCGGGTTTCTGTGTCGGGCGGGTATCAAGGTTTTTGGGGCAGAAAAAAGCTGCGGGGCGTATAATCACTGGGGCAGATGCCCATGGCGGGCAATTCCATTTGGTTGCGTAATGGTCTAGGGTCTGCCGCCATCAGGCCATATATA
The DNA here is from genome assembly GCA_008042515.1 of Drosophila truncata. NCBI lineage: Eukaryota > Metazoa > Arthropoda > Insecta > Diptera > Drosophilidae > Drosophila > Drosophila truncata. The sequence goes on along the minus strand of VNJQ01006288.1, from coordinate 72,208 downwards.
TGGCCGACATATATACAAGATCAAAAGCAGGTGGATTATGGGATATCGGGTTGCTGTTGTAGGCGCGACTGGAGCCGTGGGGCGTGAAATCCTCAAAACACTGGCTGAGCGGGAATTTCCGGTAGATGAAATTGTAGCGCTGGCCTCACCCCGCTCTACCGGGCGGGAAGTTTCGTTTGGAGATCGGGTTCTGAAAGTGCAGAACCTTGAAACATTTGATTTTACCGGTTGGGATGTTGGCCTGTTTTCTCCCGGTGGGTCTGTGTCTGCAAAATATGCACCCATTGCCGCCAAAGCCGGATGTGTGGTGATCGACAACACCTCTCACTTCCGTATGGATCCGGATGTGCCGTTGGTGGTGCCAGAAGTAAACCCCAACGCCCTTAAGCAGATCAAGCGCAACATTATTGCCAACCCCAACTGCTCTACCATTCAGATGGTGGTGGCACTGAAGCCCCTGCATGATCTGTTCACTCTCAAGCGGGTTGTGGTGTCCACCTATCAGGCGGTTTCTGGCGCAGGTAAGGATGGCATGGATGAGCTGTTCGCCCAGACGCGTGGCACCTTTGTGAATGATCCGCCCAAGATTGAACAGTTTCAGAAGCAGATCGCCTTCAACTGCATTCCACAGATCGACCGTTTCATGGATGATGGTGCGACCAAGGAAGAATGGAAGATGCGAGTCGAGACCAAGAAAATTCTCGACCCAGATGTAGAAGTTATTGCCACCTGCGTGCGTGTGCCTGTGTTTATTGGCCATTCTGAAGCTGTTGTGGCTGAGTTTGAAGAGCCCGTTGATATCAAGCGCGCCTATGAAGCCCTGCGTGAAGCAGAAGGTGTTGTGGTGCTGGATAAGCGCGAAGATGGTGGCTACGTGACTCCGATTGACTCGGTGGGGGAAGACGCAACCTACGTTTCACGCCTTCGTGTCGATCCGACGATCCCCAATGGCCTCGCGTTCTGGTGCGTGTCCGATAATCTGCGGAAAGGTGCGGCTTTGAACGCGGTGCAGATTGCCGAAACCATGATTGCTCTCGATCTCCTGCCCAGACACGGTTGAGTGAGAATCCCGCCCCTCTCGGCCTCGTGTTGGTCTGTTCAATTGACCGGCCAGAGGGGTGGGGCGTAGGACAAAAACGATGCAAACGCCGGATCCAGCCGGCGCTACGGGATAGAGACGGGGTACGAGGCAGACAATGCAGGATATCCGTAAGGCCCTCTATGTAGGGAGCCGAAGTGACGGCAGACTTATTCAGCGGCCCATGTCGCCGCATTTACAGGTCTACCGTTATCGCCTTTCCATGGTTCTTTCCATTATGAACCGTATTACGGGCGTTATCGCAACAGCAGGTGCAACACTGGGTGTGTTCTGGCTTGGGGCTGCGGCCAAAGGGCCAAAAGCCTTTGCCACAGCGCGTAAGGTTACGGGCAACCCGCTTGGGCAGCTTGTGCTAGTTGGCTGGCTGGCATCTGTTATTTACCATACTGTTGGCGGTATCCGCCATCTGATCTGGGATAGCGGTTACCGGTATGACAAAAAGGAAGTTAACAAGGATGGCCCGGTAGCCGTGGGTGTTACCGCTGGTGTCAGCACTGTTTTGGCGGCTGGCCTTTTGGCTGTTTCCATTTGTCGCAAACGCAGCCGCGCCAAAGCAGGAAAGGTATCCTGACATGAATGCTTCTGCTCCTCATATTGAAGTCATGCGCTCCCAGCTTGGGCGGGCACGCGGGCTTGGGGCCGGGCATTCCGGTGTGGGCCACTGGTGGGCCGAGCGTGTAACGGCGGCTTCCCTGCTTCCGCTTTCAACGTGGTTTGTGGTGCAAATGTTCCGCCTGGGCGGCGCAGATCATGCAGAAGTGGTGAAATGGGGCGGTAAGCCCGTAAATGCCACCATGCTGATCGCCCTGATCATCACCACCTTTTACCATGCCCAGCTTGGGCTTCAGGTGATTGTGGATGATTACGTGCATGGCAAGGCACATTTGCCAGCCCGCCTGCTTGTTAAAATTGGCACCTCCCTGTTGGGGTTGCTGGGCGTAATTGCCGTTATCAAGCTGTTTGTGCGCGGCAGTAACGCCAAATAAGCTGGGCCGCCGCCTTATAGAATCAAGAGCCTGTGCCGCCAGCGCCCCAAAGCCTGAAGCGCTGTGGCACGAACCTGAAAAGACTGACAGGCCGAACGCAATGGGAGCGCCGTCACGATGAACGCCAATACCTCTCCGTCACGGGGAGCTTACCGAATTGTTGATCACGCTTATGATGTTGTGGTTGTGGGAGCAGGTGGTTCGGGCCTGCGTGCAACGTTGGGAATGGGCGCAGCAGGGCTAAGCACTGCATGTGTTACCAAGGTTTTTCCAACACGTAGCCATACTGTGGCTGCTCAGGGGGGCATCGGGGCTTCTCTGGGGAATATGGCCGAAGATAACTGGCGCTGGCATATGTATGACACCGTAAAGGGGTCTGACTGGCTGGGCGATCAGGACGCAATTGAGTTTATGTGCCGTGAGGCCGTGCCTGCTGTGCGCGAGCTGGAGCACTTTGGTGTGCCGTTCTCCCGCACGGAAGATGGCAAGATTTATCAGCGCCCCTTCGGCGGGCATATGAGCGATTACGGCAAGGCCCCTGTGCCACGTGCTTGCGCTGCTGCCGACCGTACCGGCCACGCCATTTTGCATACGCTGTATCAGCAGTGCCTGAAGCACAATGTTGAATTCTTTGTCGAATATTTTGCCATCGACCTTATCATGGATGAGGAAGGTGAATGCCGTGGCGTAATGGCTTGGTGCCAGGATGATGGCACAATCCATCGCTTTAACGCCAAGATGGTTGTGCTGGCCACTGGCGGCTATGGTCGTGCGTACCAGTCCTGTACCTCTGCCCATACCTGTACGGGTGATGGTAACGGTATGGCCATGCGTGCGGGCATTCCAACGCAGGATATGGAATTTGTGCAGTTCCACCCCACTGGTATCTACCCGGCAGGCTGCCTGCTGACGGAAGGTTGCCGTGGTGAAGGTGGTTATCTAACCAATTCCGAAGGCGAACGCTTTATGGAGCGTTATGCGCCAACGGCCAAAGATCTGGCATCGCGTGATGTGGTTTCCCGCGCCATGACGATTGAGATCAAGGAAGGCCGTGGCTGTGGTCCGAAAAAAGATCACATCATGATGCACCTTGAGCATCTTGGCTCTGATCTTCTGCACCAGCGTCTGCCGGGTATTATTGAAACGGCACGTATTTTTGCGGGTGTGGATGTTACCAAGGAACCTGTGCCGGTTCTGCCAACCGTGCATTATAATATGGGTGGTATCCCCACCAATATTCATGGTGAAGTGGTGCGCCCGACCCCAGATAACCCGGATGCCGTTGTGCCGGGGCTGATGGCCGTGGGTGAAGCAGCCTGTGTTTCCGTGCATGGTGCAAACCGTCTGGGCACAAACTCTCTGCTGGATCTTATCGTATTTGGCCGTGCCGCCTCTCGTCGTGCTGCGGAAGTGGTAAAACCAACAGACTTTACCCGTCCGCTGCCTGCCGGTGCGGGTGAAGCTGCGCTGGATCGGCTGGATCGTCTGCGTTATGCCAAGGGTGGCACCAAGGTTTCTGCCCTGCGTGAGCGTTTACAGCGTGATATGCAAACACATGCTGCTGTGTTCCGTACGCAAGAAAGCCTACAGGAAGGCGTGGACAAGATTCGCGATATCTGGAACGGCGTGAGCGATATCTCTGTGGCAGATTCCTCTCTGATCTGGAACAGCGATCTGATGGAAGCGCTGGAGTTTGAAAACCTGCTGGCGAACGCTACTGTCACGCTGGAAAGTGGCCTTGCGCGGCATGAAAGCCGTGGGGCGCACGCGCGGGATGATTATCCTAACCGTGATGACAAGGAATGGCTCAAGCATTCCGTATCGTGGCTGGATGATAAAGGTGGCGTGAAGCTAACCTACCGTCCAGTGCATATGAAGACCCTGACCGATGATGTGCAGGTCTTCCCACCCAAAAAGCGCGTTTACTGAGTTATCGGAACGAACGGGCGATAAAGGGAGGCGAACATGGTTGAACTCAGACTGCCGCGCAACAGCACGATCGGGAAAGGTAAAACCTTTCCCGCACCAGCCGGTGCAAAAAACGTTAGAACATTCCGGATTTACCGTTGGACGCCGGATGATGATAAAAACCCGGTTATTGATAGCTACGAACTTGATCTAGATACCATCGGGCCAATGGTGCTGGATGCCATCATCCATATCAAGAACGAAGTAGATCCTACGCTGACATTCCGGCGTTCCTGCCGTGAAGGGATTTGTGGGTCCTGCGCCATGAATATTGATGGGGAAAACACGCTTGCGTGCCTTAAGCCCATCAAGGATATCAAGGGCGATGTGCGCATCTATCCGCTGCCGCATATGCCAATTGTAAAAGATCTGGTTTCCAATCTGGATGGTGCTTATGCGCAGTTGCGTTCCATCCAGCCTTGGATGCAGGCAGACAGCGCCCCTCCGCCAGATTCCGAACGGAAGCAGAGCATTGAGGAACGCGCCAAGCTGGATGGGATGTGGGAATGCATTCTGTGCTTCTGCTGCACAACCTCTTGCCCATCCTATTGGTGGAATGGTGACAAGTATTTAGGCCCAGCCGTTCTTCTGGCTGCTTATCGCTGGATTGCCGATAGCCGCGATGAACATACGGGTGACCGTTTGGACGGGTTGGAAGATACCTTCAAACTGTATGCGTGCCGCACCATCATGAACTGCACCCAGACATGCCCGAAGGGTCTGAACCCAGCCAAGGCCATTGGGCGCATTAAGGAACTGCAACTGGAACGGAAAGTCTGATTTTTCGTTTTTCCAGAAACATAGACGTAAAAAACCCGGTATGGCTTTGCCTTGCCGGGTTTTTTGTAACGTAAGCAGCGATATACCTTCTTCCACGCCTTCTGCATTGACGGCAGCAAAGGAAGGTGGAACATGAAACCTGCTAGAAGACGATCTGTTTGGTAGTGAGGTTTTTTGTGTTTGACGGCCATCTTTCTTCATCATCTGGCCGCGCGCGGGCCTGGACTGACAGCCTGTTTGTAGATCACGCTATTTTCCGCTTGATGTGGACCAACTTCCACGCAGTTATTCCTGGCAAAGTATATAGGTGCAATCATCCCACTCCTGCGCGTTTGAAAAGGGCCATGGGGCGGTTGGGCTTGCGTACGCTGGTGAATTTACGTGGGCATAGAAAATGCGGGTCTGATGCTCTTTCCCGCAATGCTGCACGCGGCCTTGGTTTGCACCATGTAGATATGGCGTTTGAAAGCCGTGGCGCCCCCCATAAGGACAGAATTCTGCGGTTTGCAGATATGTACCAAAAGCTAGATTTTCCAATACTGATGCATTGTAAATCGGGCGCAGACCGCGCCGGCTTGGCATCTGGCTTGGTTGTGTTGTTTGAGGGCGGATCTGCCCAGCAGGCGCTTAAGGAACTTTCTTGGAAATACGGACACTTCCGTAGCTCTCGTACAGGTATTTTGGATGCTTTTTTTCTGCACTATCAGGCAGAAGGAGAAGGCCGCATGCCTTTTCTTGAGTGGGTGCGGAATGAATATGATGAGCACGCTTTAAAAGAAGAGTTTGTAGCAAATAAGCTATCTTCTTTTCTGACAGATCAGGTTTTGCGGCGCGAATAAGCGCTGCAAAAAAATTACGGCTTCCACAATCCTTTTTGATGATAAGGCCATGATATCACATGGTTCCTCATAAACCTGTGCCTATTCTGGCCGTTGTTGCCGCACTGCTTTCATGGGCCTGTGCGTATCCTGTTGTGCGGCTAGCACTGCCTTTTTTTGCACCTGTTTCGTTAGCTGCCGCACGTTATATGGTGGCTGCGTGCCTTGTTGTATGCTGGTTGTGTGCAAAGCGCCCACAGTTGCCACGGCTAAAGGATCTTCCACGCTTTTTGGCATGTGGCGGCATTGGCATTGCGCTTTACAATATCCTTTTTAATACAGGGGAGCAGACAGTTTCTGCCGGTGCGGCCAGTCTATTATTGAATACAGCTCCTTTTTTAGCCGCTATTGCCGCCGTTCTGTTTTTAAATGAACGTCTGACACTATGGGGCTGGTTAGGTTCTCTTACCAGTTTTACTGGTGTGGTGATTATTGGCAGTGGGCAGCCCGGTGGCCTTGGTTTTGGTTCTGGCACTACGGTTATGCTGGCAGCAGCTTTATGCTCTGCAACCTACTATCTGCTCCAACGGCCTTTAGTAACGCGCTATGGAGCGTTAGTGACCACAGCCTATATTTTGCTGATTGGTGCTGGCCTGCTTTTGCCGTGGCTCCCTAGCGCCATAAGCGCGCATAATGGTTGGCAGGCTTGGGCATTGGTTGGGGTGCTGGGCATATTTCCATCTATTTTGGGGTATGGCGCTTGGGCGCATGTGGTGGGGCAGGTGGGGGTCACCCGTTCTTCTGGGCTGTTGTATTTACTCTCTCCCACAACGCTTCTGCTGGCATTTGTATTGGTGAGAGAAGTGCCAAATGTGCGCACTCTTATTGGTGGGTGCATTGTGATGGCAGGCGTTGGGCTAATGCAGATGTATGGCCACCCGCGCCCGCAAGTGAAGGCATAAAAAAACCACTTCAGACATTAAAATCTGAAGTGGTTTTGCAAGAATAAGTTTTAAAACAAAGTTATGTTTTAAAACTTTGCCTTAGATTGGCAGGGTTTTTTCCAGTGTGGTGCTGATAGCCGTTAGGCCGGGTAGGATCTTGCCTTCCAGCCATTCCAGAAAAGCCCCACCTGCGGTGGAAACATAAGACATCTTATGCAGCACACCCGCATGGCGGAGGGCGGAAACAGTATCCCCACCACCGGCTACGGTTTTCAGTTTGCCTTCCTGCGTGAGCTGGGCAGCAGCCTGAGCTACAGCATTGGTGCCTTCATCAAATGGTGGCAGCTCAAACACGCCCAAAGGCCCATTCCAGACCAGCGTTTTTAGGCCTGCAAGCTTGCTTTGCAGCAGCTTTACTGTTTCTGGGCCAACGTCCAGCGCCATCCAGCCATCAGGAATAGCCGTTGCGGGCACAACCTGTGTGGGGGCCCCTGCAATAAAATCTTCCGAAATCACGACATCTACGGGAAGAATGAGATCGCATTTTTTGGCTTGGGCCTGTTCCATAATCGTACGTGCTGTATCCAGCATGTCTTTCTCGATCAGGGATTTGCCAACCTGTAGGCCCTTGGCGGCCAGAAACGTGTTGGCCATGGCGCCGCCAATAGCCAGCATGTCCACCTTAGCCAGCATGTTTTCAAGTAGCTGAAGTTTGGTGGAAATTTTTGCGCCGCCCACAATAGCCCCTACGGGCCGCTCCGGATTTTCCAGCGCAGCATACAGGGCCTCCAGTTCCGCCTGCATCAACCGGCCACCATAAGATGGCAGATGGGCTGCAACACCAGCAGTAGAAGCGTGTGCCCGATGGGCGGCGGAAAAGGCATCATTCACATACACATCGCCCAGACTGGCGAGGGCAGCGGACAAGCCTGCATCGTTCTTTTCTTCACCCGGCTGGAAGCGCGTGTTTTCCAGCAGCAGGATGTCTCCATCCTGCATGGAGCGCGCAGCAGCCTCTGCATCCGGGCCGATGCAATCATGCGCAAAGCTGACGGGCCGCCCCAAAGCTGTAGCCAGAGCCGTAGCTATGGGCTGGAGCGACATATCCGGCACCACCTTGCCTTTTGGCCGGTCAAAATGGCTGAGCAGGATAACTCGCCCGCCTTTTTCAGCCAGTTCACGAATGGTGGGCACAACACGTTCAATACGTGTTTCGTCCGTTACCTTCCCGTCTTTCATGGGGACGTTCAGGTCTACACGCAGCAGAATACGTTTGCCCTTGGGGTCAAGCGTATCCAGCGTGCTGAAGGGAAGTTCCGCCATTACAGGCTCCCGAACAGGGCGGCTGTATCAGACATGCGGTTGGAGAAGCCCCATTCGTTATCGTACCAAGCGCAGACACGAACAAGCTTGCCGCCATCTACCAACGCTGTCTGAGTTGCATCGAATGTTGAAGATGCCAGCGCATGGTTGAAATCAGAGCTGACAAGCGGTGCATCAGAATAAGCCAGAGCGTTTTTCATCTTGCCGGAGTCTACAACGGCCTTGATGGCATTGTTGACATCTTCAACCGAAGTTGGCGCGTTTTTGGGCACAAAGTCCAGAGAAACGATGGAAACATTGGCGGTGGGAACACGAATGGCGGTGCCATCCAGCTTGCCTTTAAGCTGCGGCAGAACCAACCCAACAGCGCGGGCTGCACCAGTGGAAGTCGGGATCATGTTCAGGCCAGCAGCGCGGGCGCGGCGCAGATCCTTGTGCAGGGTGTCCACTGTGCGCTGGTCACCTGTGTAGGAATGGATAGTGACCATATAGCCACGTTCAATCCCAAAGGCATCTTCCAGCACCTTGGCCACTGGGGCCAGACAGTTGGTGGTGCAGGATGCGTTGGAGATCACGGTCATGTCCGGTGTCAGCACATCTTGGTTCACGCCGTAAACAATGGTGGCATCTACATCCGTCGCGGGTGCGGAAACAATAACCTTGCGGGCGCCAGCCGTAAGCAGAGGCTGGGCTTTTTCCTTGGAGGTGAACAGGCCTGTGCATTCCATGGCCACATCAACGCCCTGGAAAGGCACTTTGGAGGGATCACGTTCCGCAGAAACGGTAATGGGGTCCCATGTGCGGCCGTTGGCGGTGACAATAATTTTGTTGCCATCCACCCGAATATCAGCAGGCAGGCGACCATGTACGCTGTCATAGCTTAGCAGATGGGCATTGGCTTCTACGCTGCCCAGATCATTGATAGCTACAGGCACAACATCGGTGCGTCCGCTCTCAATAATGCCGCGCAGCACAAGGCGGCCGATGCGTCCGAAGCCATTGATAGCGATTTTGACTGCCATGGTTTTCTTTCTCCGTTCTGTCGTTCTGTGATCTTGTGCGATCTTCTTATTGTTACAACGGCTCCCGCTCTTGCCGACGGGAGGTAGGTGATGACGCCTGAAGGAACCTTTCTTCTATGGCGCCGGATGCGCGCAAGTGTTTTAAAACCCGCGCACAAATCGCTCCGGCAGTAATGCCAAAACGTTCATACACCGCGTTGGCAGGTGCGGATACGCCAAAATCATCCATACCAACGAAAAATCCTTGGCTACCCAGCCAGCGTTCCCATCCGAACCCCGATGCAGCTTCAATCCCCACACGCAGCGCATCCGTGCCCAGAATGGTTGTTTTGTAAGCTTCGGGTTGATTGGAAAAGACTTCCCAACAGGGAATGGAAACCACAGCAGCCTGTACGCCGTGTTGCCGCAAAAGCTGTTCTGTTTCCAGTGCAATACTTACCTCTGGGCCGGAGGCTATAAGGGTAACGTGCCGCGAGCTACTGCCATGCAAAATATATCCCCCACGGGCAGCAGACCCCTGCATGGGCACTGCATAGGAATGTTCGGGCGGGTTAGGGCAGAGCATGATAACAGCAGGGCCAGATTGCCAACGGATGGCTGCCTTCCAGCAAGCAAATGCTTCCTGTGCGTTTGCTGGCCGAAAAACGGCTAAATGAGGCATGGCGCGTAGGCTTGCCAGTTGTTCTACTGGTTGCCAGCTTGCCCCATCATGGCTGAGAGCCAGCCCATCATCTGTTAAAAGGTAGATAATTTTCTGGCGCATCAGTGCGGCCATGCGGAGTGCCGCCCGCATACGGTCCACCGTAATCATGCTGGCAATGCCACAGGGCAAAATACCACCATGCAAGGACATGCCATTTAACATTCCGGCCATGCCATGTTCCTGAATATTACATGGCCAGTCTGGTTGGATGTGCGCTGCGGCAGATGTGCGCGGCAACGCAGAGGTAGCCGTTAAGACTGTCAGTTCTGGTAAAAGAGCGGAAAGCGTATGCAGGCTGGTAATGGCCGCCTGCTGGGTGGAAGCCTGATGTGTGAGTTGCATGGCACGGCGGCAAAGCCGGTTCCAGTCCTCCATCAATAGGCTGGGGAATGTATTGGTCGTTTCACGCTCAAAGGCGGTGCGTTGGCGGTGTCTGGCCAGCCGTTTTAGCCAAGAACGGTATGTTGTGGCGCCGCGTCTGGCAGTTGGGCTCCAAGGGCCGGTCAGTTCTTCTTCTGGAGATAGGCTGGGTTGGGGGTGAAAGGTTTGTGGGCTTTCAGGCGGCATGCAAGCAATAAGTGTTGGTTTTTTAGCGCGCATGGTGGCTGCTAAAGCGCCGTTGATGGCGCTTAATTGTGATGCGTCCACTTTGCGGATGCTCCACCCAGATGCGCTGAAACGTGCCAAAGAGTTTGAAAACTCGGTTCTATCTGCTCCCGGTGTGGGGCTAACCAGAACGGCAAGTTGGGTCAGCCCAAAACGTCCGGCAAGCTGCGCGGCTTCCATGGCAACACCTGTTGCCAAATCTCCATCACGCGCAAGCACCCATGTGCGGTGGTTTACCAATGAGCGTCCATAGCGCTTTGCCAGCAGGTGTTCTGCAAGTGCCATACCAGCTGCGGCTGCAATGCCTTGCCCAGCAGGGCCGGGGGCGGTTTCTACGCCCGGGTGGACGCCATATTCCAAAGGGGACTCGGAAAACGCATAAGTGCCGCTAAGGTGCAACATGGCCTGCAATAAAGGATGCAAGGTAGCGGAAGGCACAACAAACCTGTCTCGGTCGGGCCAATCGGGGTGTGTTGGATCAAAACGCAGCATGCGGCACCACAGTGCCGTAACAGGCAGGCAAAGTGTTTGCAGCAACGCCAGATGCGCAGAATTTCTGGTTTTACCAAGCAGTACACGGGCTGCTGCACATAGGCGCAGCACAACGGTATCCTGCGCAGGTAGGGCTGCTACAGGGGAAGTAAATGGATGCTCTATGAGTGTGGCCTGTGCCATTGGAAAGAGAGTGTGGAACGAATTTTTGCTGCTGAAAAGGGTATGAAAAGACCCAAAGGGCTTGCACCCGGTGCAGGACAGCGCGAAAGAAATAAAAATGGCCCCGTAAAGCCATGTTGAATTGCCATTATACGTTCTGGTGGAGAACTGTCCTGTTATGCTGCCCGTTTCCCGAGTTACAGAAAAAGGGTCTTTTCTCCGTGTCGTTGTTGCGGGGTGCGTGCTGGTTGGCATGACAGGCTGCAAGCTGGTTGATCAAAAAACCTTCAACCCAAACGCAGGCGTGGCACCCAAGCCATATATTCCGCCACCGCCACCGGGGCCGCCACCTGTGCCACCATTGATTGAACTGGCTGCTGGCACCCCTGCATCGCAATGGGAAGCTCCGGTTGATCAGATTACGCGCCTTGCCCTTAGCCGCAAACCTGATGTTCTGTTTGTTGTCAGATGTCTTGTGCCGCCACAGGCCAATGCAGATGCGGAACAATCTTCCCTGATGAACTTGGTGCAGGGTGATGGCCGTGCTGTGTTGCAGGAAATGATTAATGCTGGAGCATCAGAGGCGCAGGTGGAAATGTCCGCTATGCCCGATTCTTCCGTGACGAAACCGGTTGTGCGGGTGTATGTGCGGTAAAGCAGCACTATATACACAAACGTGTGAACACACAGGCCAGACGGCCGATGGGTACGCGCCATGCCCCGACCGTTTCTGACGAGAAGCGAGGAGAAAGTTAGCGTGGGAGCGATAAAAAACGCCCGCCATCCTTTTTATGATCACTGCCATGAGGCGCTAGATCAGATCAAACATCAGGGGCGTTACAGAACCTTTACGCCATTAGCGCGTCAGGCAGAGCGGTTTCCTCTGTATGAAGAGGCTGTGCGCGATCTGCCGCAAGGGCGTGAAGTTATTGTATGGTCAACTAATGACTATCTGGGCATGGGCGTTGTGCCGGAGGTGCAGGACGCTGCTATCGCCGCTATTCGGGAGCATGGAGCTGGCGCAGGCGGTACGCGTAATATTGCCGGCACAAGCCCGCTGCATACACAGCTAGAAGCAGAACTTGCTTCCTTGCATGGTAAAGAAGCTGGGCTGCTGTTTATTTCTGGCTATGTTTCCAACCAGGCCAGCTTGCAAACCATTCTGACATCCATGCCAGGTTGGATCTGTTTTTCAGACCGACTGAACCATGCGTCCATGATTGCGGGTATTAAAGGTGCGCGCGGATCTCAGACAGTCATTTATGAACATAATGACCTGAAAGATCTGGAAGAAAAACTGGCCGCTGCGCCAAAAGATGCCCCCAAGCTGATTGCGTTTGAGAGCGTTTATTCCATGGACGGTGATATTTCCGATATTGCCGGAACCTGCGCGCTTGCCCGTAAATATAATGCACTGACTTATCTGGACGAAGTGCATGCTGTCGGCCTGTACGGTCAGGAAGGTGGCGGCGTTTCCCAGCGCGATGGTGTGGCCGATCAGGTTGACATTATTGAAGGCACACTGGCCAAGGGCTTTGGTGTGCATGGCGGTTACATTACGGCTTCTGCTGAAATTGTAGATTTCCTGCGCTCTACAGCTTCTGGCTTTATTTTCACTACAGCTTTGCCGCCACCGGTTGTGGCGGGGGCGCTTGCCAGCGTGCGCAAGGTGCGCGCGGAAAACTGGCGGCGCGAGTCTATTTTTGAACGTGTGAACACATTCCGCCATCGGCTGCGGGCTGCGGGTGTGCCGTTCACCATGACACCCAGCCACATTGTGCCTATTCCTATTGGGGATGCAGAGCGTTGCAAACGCATCTGCCGCCGCTTGCTGACGGAATATGGGCATTACGCAACACCCATCAATTATCCAACTGTGCCGCAGGGCACGGAGCGCCTACGCCTAACCCCGGGGCCGTTCCATACGGATGAGATGATGGATGATCTGATTAACGCGCTGAGTGTGCTCCTGCGTGAAGAAGGCATTATGCCCGCACGCCAGGCAGCTTGTTCCGCCGCGTAAGAAAAACCATTATGGCGGGTGAGGTTGAAGCCCGCCCCCCCCCTTATAAGGTTAGTGGGCGC
>VNJQ01006288.1:8482-57794 GCA_008042515.1 Drosophila truncata | reverse complement strand
CCTGTATTTAATGCAGCTGCGTTACGGCAGTGTGGATTTTGCTGATCTGTTGTTGCCTGCGCGTAATCTGGCCTCTCGTGGTGTGCCGGTGGGCGGGTTGTTGGCGTCTGACCTTGCTGCTGTACAGGCACCTTTGCTGGCAGATGAAAAAACCCGTGCCATTTTTGGCAATGCCAACGGCAACGTATTGGTAGCAGATGACGTGATGGTGCAGACACGTCTGGCAGGTGCACTGGAGCGGATGCGTATTGCTGGTGTGGGCGATCTTTACGCCGGCGCACTGGGCCAGACATTTGCAGAGGCGGCGCGTGTTGCCGGTGCGGGGCTGACAACGTTGGATTTGCGCGCAGCTATTCCTGTGGCAGCACAGCCGCTTACAGCGCGTGTTGATGGCATTGATATCAGCTTCTTGCCGCCACCTGCAGATGGTGGGTTTGGTATGGCTGCGGCGTATCTTTCCAATGTGGGGCAGAATGGCGGCCGCGTAAGGGCGGAAACGGCTGTATCTGGTTGGCGTGCGCGGCAGGGTGCAAAAGGAGCTGCTATCAGTATTGCAGATGCCCAGGCTCTTCTGAATTCTGGCCACATTCCTGCTGGCTCGGTTCTACCTGCCTTGCCTGCTTCCACATCTTTTGTGGTGACGGATAGACAGGGTGAATCTGTAAGTTGTGCATTCACCATGAACAATCTGTTTGGTACCGGGCGTATTGCTGGGTCTACAGGCATTATGCTGGGGGCTTCCCCCGTGCGGAAACCTTTGCCGCTTCTGCCTGTTGCTATTGCGCACCGGGGTAACCAGTTTCAGGCTGCGGCCACGGCGTCTGGGCAGAATGTGGCGGCAGATACGGCAGCCGTAGCCTTGCAGGCAGCAATAGCGGGAAGTCGCCCACAGGTGACCAATGGTGTGGGGCGCGCCAATTTTGTGTCCTGCCCAGCCGGTTTGCCGGGGGATGGCAGTAAATGCTTTGGTTGGACTGACCCCAGAGGGTTTGGGCTGGCTCTTTCTTCCGATCATGGGAAAAAGAGCTGATAATTTTTAGAATCTTAAAAGATGGCAGATGAATTTTATGCTGCCATCTTGAAAAGTTGCTAATTTGTTCTTAATGGAACAGGTAGAGATCGCAACATTAGCAAAAAGTTTCCATAAAGCGGTTACCCAGTACATTCGTTGCTGCCGTAGGGGCTTTATGGCAGGAATTGAACGCATAATCTTTTGTGCATGGTGCGTTATGCACATTCAAGGGCCTTACGTACATCTGGCAGTCCGGCCCACAGGAAGGGAATGGTAAAAATGGATAAGGCAAAGGCTCTGGAAGGCGCGCTGGGACAGATTGAACGTGCTTTTGGCAAAGGTTCTGTCATGCGCTTGGGGCAGCGTCCCAAGGTAGAGGCAGATGTTATTCCTACTGGTTCCCTTGGGCTGGATATTGCGCTGGGTATTGGTGGGTTGCCCCGTGGCCGTGTGGTGGAAATTTACGGGCCAGAAAGCTCTGGTAAAACCACGCTTGCGCTGCATGCTATTGCAGAAGCACAAAAGCGTGGTGGCACTTGTGCTTTTATTGATGCCGAGCATGCGTTGGACCCCGGTTATGCCAAAAAGCTGGGCGTGGATGTAGATAACCTGCTGATCAGCCAGCCAGATGCGGGTGAACAGGCGTTGGAAATTGCAGATACACTCGTGCGATCCGGCGCTATTGACGTTTTGGTGGTAGATAGTGTTGCAGCACTGGTGCCGCGCGCAGAACTGGAAGGAGACATGGGCGATAGCCATGTTGGCCTTCATGCGCGTTTGATGAGCCAGGCTTTGCGTAAGCTTACGGGTACGGTGGCACGCTCCAATACTCTGATGATTTTCCTGAACCAGATCCGCCTGAAAATTGGTGTGATGTTTGGTAATCCGGAAACAACCACGGGTGGTAATGCCCTGAAGTTCTATTCTTCCGTGCGTATGGATATTCGCCGCATCGGGTCCATCAAGGACAAGGATGAGGTGACAGGTAATCAGACGCGCGTAAAGGTTGTTAAAAACAAGATGGCGCCACCTTTCCGTCAGGTAGAATTTGATATCATGTACGGCGAAGGCATCAGTAAGGTTGGTGAGCTGATTGATCTTGGCGTAAAAGCCGGAGTTGTTGAAAAATCTGGCTCATGGTTTTCATACGATAGCCAGCGCATTGGGCAGGGGCGTGAAAATGCCAAGCAGTTCTTGCGTGATCACCCAGAAATGGCCGCGGATATCGAACGCCGCGTGCGTGAACACGCAGGCGTTGTTGCCGAGGCTATGATGGTGGCACCAGAACACCATGAAGGTGACTAAAGTTTTCTAGCTTATAGCGCGATAGAGCAGGCGGGCTTGCGCATCATAAGATGCCAGCACCGCCTGTTCTGCTTTGTTGGTAGGCGCATCCGTAAAGCCCGCTTTCTGCCAAAAGCCAATGGCGTGGCAGGTAGATGTAAGTAAAAGAGTATGCAGGTTTTGCCTGCGCGCAGCCTGTTCGGCCAATAGCAAAGCCTGTTGCGCAAACCCTTGTCCCCTTACTGTTGGGGATAAGGCAAGATCATGAATATACCAACTATCTGCCTTACGAGGCAGGGTATGCAGCAAGGTGTTTAATGGCGGGGAAACAAGGCCTTGCCATGGGTGGCTTATCAGATAGCCAAGCACTTCTTTACCCCGCACAAGAGAAAAGCAGCCATCAGGTGCAAGTTTCAGGCGTTCTTCAAAAACAACCAGATCTTCCATGTAATCGGGATGGACGCGGGCAGTTAATGTCATAACACCGGCAAGATCATCTGGTGTCATGGAACGCCAAGTGGTATCTGCGCTGGGAGTCATATAGAATTTCCGTTTTTTCCTTATACAGTTATTCAGCTCAAAGGCTGATAACTGGAAAAGTGGGTAGGCATGACGGCACGAGTAAGACTGACATTGCGGCTAGATGCAGATGGTAAGCCTGCGTTGGGGCATGGTAAGATACATCTTCTGGAAAAGTTGGAAGAAACAGGCTCCATTTCAGCGGCGGGGCGCGCCATGGGTATGTCTTACCGTCGTACATGGCTGTTGGTAGATAATCTGAACCAGCTTTTTAAGGAACCTCTGGTTATCACGCGGCCCGGCGGTGGCGGTGGGGCTTTTCTTACACTTACAGGTAAAACTGTTGTCACGCTGTATCGGCAGATTGCAGATAAGGCAGCACAGGCTGCTCGTTCTGATATAGCGGAACTGGAAAATTTATTGTCTGCGTGCCCACAAAAAACCTCACCAGAATGAGATGGGTCTATTCAGAACAATGAAACAACCATCCCATAAAATTTAGCAAAAGAGCGGGAGACAGACGTGTCAGCAAATGTGCAGCGACGTGATGTAATCAAGGCAGGGGCAGGCGCTACCCTGGCTTCGCTGGTAGGGGGTGCCATTGGGCGGGCACATGCCGAAGGGCTAGCAAATGCTACTGGTGCATTTGATGATAACACAGTTGCGCAGATTGCTCGCAGGCTGGCAAATGGACCTTACAAGGGGCCAGATCAAACGTTACCAAAGGCACTTTCAAACCTGAATTTTGATCAATTCCGGAGCATTGCCTACCGTCCAGATCGCGCTTTGTGGGCTGGCGATAATTTGGGTTTTGATGTGGAATTTTATCCGCGTGGTTTTTTATACAAGCCGCGGATCGAAATTTACGAAGTGCAGAATGGGCAGGCAGCAGCCGTTCCTTATTCTCCAGATTTGTTTACATATGCAGATCCTTCTTTGCGGGTAGAAGATAATCTGGGTTTTGCAGGTTTGCGGCTACGTGCCCCCATTAACACCCCGGGTGTAATGGAAGAGTTCTGTGTTTTTCTTGGGGCATCGTATTTTCGTGCAGTAGGTAAAGACCAGATTTATGGGCTTTCTGCACGTGGCTTTGCTGATGGCACGGGTGATCCTAAAGGCGAGGAATTTGCTCTTTTTCGCGCCTTCTGGTTGGAAAAACCTCAGCCGGGCGTGCAGTCTGTTGTTATACATGCGCTGTTAGATAGCCCATCTCTTACAGGGGCATTTCGTTTTACCATCCGCCCCGGTGACAGCACGGTGTTTGATGTGCAGTCCACATTATTCCCACGCACCAAGATAGAACAATCTGGCATCGCGCCCCTTACGGGCATGTTTTATTTTGATGGCAACGATCGCAACCACATTGATGACTGGCGCCCCGCTGCGCATGATAGCGAAGCTCTGCAAATGTGGACAGGAGCAGACCAACAGCTTTATCGCCCATTGCGTAACCCGCTTGATCTCCAGTTTTCAACATTTTCTGATACCTCTCCGCGCGGTTTCGGGCTGATGCAGCGCAGACGTTCTTTTCATGATTATGAAGATCTGGCCTTGCATTATGAAAAGCGTCCCTCCCTGTGGATTGAGCCTATTGGAGACTGGGGTTCCGGCTGGGTAGATCTGGTGGAAATTCCTACACCCAATGAAGTAAACGATAATATTGTTGCCTTCTGGCGGCCCAAGGAACCTTTGCTGGCTGGCAAGGAATACAGCTTCACCTATCGTATGTACTGGGGATGGGATGCACCTTTTCCCACTCCGTTGGCGCGTATTGGTGCCACACGTGTAGGCGCTGTGGTGGATGATAAGACCGCTCGTTTCTTCGCCATAGATTTTGTGGGCGCACCTTTTGAGCATCTGCCAAAAGACACGCACTTCCACGTTTCTCCGCAAGCATCTGCGGGCACAATTCGTAATGTTGTTGTAGAGCCAAATCCGGAAATTAACGGTTGGCGCACAACATTTGAGTTTGTGCCAGGTGATGCCAAGGTGGCGGATTTAAGCTGCGCCCTAGAAACTGATACGGGCCCAGTGTCTGAACAGTGGCTATACCGATGGACGCCGTAAGCATGCCGGATTCTACACAAATGTTTCGTGCTCTCCCTTCAGAATCTCCGTTGGATATGCCGGTGCAGGATTTTCATGCTGCACCCAATATGGCAGGGCGTGGCCGCACGCCTCTTACCTCTCCGCGGAATATCGTGCTGCGTCGGTTGGCTGTTATTGGATCAGCATTGTTGCTGACGGCCTACGGGGCATGGCGCACGCATAAAGTGATGGATGAAGCAGGTGTTTCCACCTTGGGTGTGATCATGCTGCTGTTGTTTATTGCTCTATTTATGTGGATTGCACTGGCATTTACATCTTCTGTTGCCGGGTTCTGTTCTCTGGTTGCGCATGGTGGCCTTGGGCTAGGTATCAGCAAATCTGGCCCGCTGCCGCAGCTTACACGGCGGAATGCTGTTCTGCTACCTACGTATAATGAACCTCCTCGCCGTGTTATGGCGGGGTTGAAAGCTATTTACGATAGTTTGCAGGAAACGGGGGAACTGGATGCCTTCGATTTCTTTATTCTCTCAGACACCACAAACCCGGATGTATGGGTAGAGGAAGAGGCAGCTTTCCTGGCGCTGCGTGAAGAAACTGGCGGATATGATCATATCTTTTACCGCCGTCGCCATAATAATGTAGAGCGTAAGGCTGGTAATCTGGGGGAATGGGTGCGCCGCTTTGGCGGAGCATATGACCACATGGTTACGTTGGATGCAGACTCCGTTATGTCTGGCGCCACGTTGGTGCGTATGGCCGCAGCCATGGAGCGTAACCCTGGTGTGGGCCTTATACAGACACTTCCGGTTATTACTGGTGGCACAACGCTTTTTGCACGTTTGCAACAGTTTGCGGGCCGTGTGTACGGGCCTGTTATTGCGTACGGTATTGCATGGTGGCATGGCTCGGAGGGAAATTACTGGGGCCATAATGCCATTATTCGCACTCGCGCTTTTGCCGAACAGGCAGGCATGCCGCATGTGCCGGGCAAGCCACCTTTTGGTGGACATATTCTGAGCCATGACTTTGTAGAAGCTGCCTTAATGCGCCGCGGGGGCTGGGCCATTCATATGGTGCCAGCTCTTGATGGCTCTTACGAGGAAAGTCCTCCTTCCCTTACCGATGTTGCCATTCGCGATAGGCGTTGGTGCCAAGGTAATTTGCAGCACGTCAAGGTTCTGCCAACAAAGGGGCTGCATTGGGTCAGCCGGATGCATATGGTTGTTGGCATCGGGGCTTATGTAACATCGCCTTTGTGGCTTGTGTTTTTGTTGACTGGTATTTTAATTTCTCTTCAGGCTCATTTTGAGCGGCCAGAATATTTTGGAGAAACAAAGCTTCTTTATCCACACTGGCCGCATGTTGATCCTGTGCAGGCGAAGTATGTGTTTATCGGCACCATGATTGTGCTGCTAGCACCAAAACTTCTTGCGTATATCGCGTTGTTGCTGGATAGGGAAAACTGCAAAGGGTGTGGTGGTGCCATACGTGCGGCAGGTTCCATATTAGTGGAAACGCTGATTGGCGGTTTGATTGCACCAATAGCCATGCTGATTCAAACACTCGGTGTATTCTCCATTCTCACAGGCCATGATTCCGGCTGGAATGCACAGCGGCGAGATGATGGCGGTGTGCCATTTATGGATATTGTCCGTCAGTATGGGCGTTTTACCATTTTTGGTGTGCTATTAGGGGCTGGAGCATGGGTTGTGTCTCCCTCTCTTTTCTTCTGGATGACACCGGTTTTGCTGGGGCTGGTTTTTTCCATTCCTCTGGTGGCGTTTACCAGCAGTCGTAATGTTGGCTTGGATTTTCGCAAAGCTGGCCTTCTTTTAGTGCCGGAAGAAACCAATATGCCGGATGTTCTTAAAAAGGTAGAGCAAGACCGCGAAAGTGATGAAACCCCAGATCTTCCAGAAGATGCCTTGCGGGCTTTACGGGCAGATGTGGGGCTGGCGCAGGCGCATATGGCTATGCTGCCGCCAGAGCGTAAAGCGGGAGATCCCATCAATGCGGATCAGCTCGTGGGTTTGGTAAAACTTTCAGAATCTCACACAGTTTCTGAGGTTGAACATAAGCTTACGGTAAAAGAAAAAGCTGCAGTGCTGGGCACACGCAAAGGCGTGGAAAGCGTTCTGCAACTTTCAGAGTAAATCTTGCGTATAAGGCGGGAAGAAACATAAAAAGTCTTCCCGTCTTTTTTAATAAATACGCTGGCCGCTTACCCATACTTCCTGCACATGCAGGTTGGAATCCATTACAACAAAATCAGCACGTTTTCCGGCCTCTAATATGCCGCGGTCATGCAGCCCTAGATAGTTTGCTGGGTTGCGCGTTAAAAGTGCTACAGCTTCGTGCAATGATGTCCCGGTATTTACGGCATTGCGTAGGGCAACATCTAATGTCAGCACGCTTCCTGCAAGGCTACCATTTGGCAAGCGTGCTGTTCCATTTTCTACAATTACGTCTTGCCCACCAAGTTGGCTTGGCCCATCTGGCAAACCAGCAGCACGCATGGCATCGGTTACAAAAACAAGCCGATCTGGCATAATGCGTTGAGCTAGTTGAAATGTTGCTGGATGGATATGGTGTGTATCAAAAATCATTTCGGCATAGGCGTCACTGCACATTAAGGCGGTAACTGGGCCGGGGCGTCTGCTTTCAATGGGGGGCATAGCGTTAAAGAGATGCGTGCCGCCAACCACACCACCAGATTTGCAAATATGACAAATAGCCTGATGAGCTTGTTCATAACTGGCAACTGTATGACCAAGGCTTACGCGCACGCCAGCTTTGGCAAAACTTTCCATGGCAGTTTGTGCATGAGGAAGCTCCGGTGCTAGTGTCACAACACGCACGCAGTTTGTAGCAAGAACTTCTAAAACCTTGTCTGATGTTGGGGCAATATTAAAAGGAGGCTGAGCCCCGAGTTTATGGGGGCTCACAAAAGGTCCTTCCAGATGCGCGCCATGTATCATGGGGCCATCTAGAATTTGTTGCCCAGTCACTTCAGCAATAGCATGTAATGTGTTGATAACATCTGGCCAAGGGCTGGTGATGGTTGTTGGCAATAATGTTGTCGTGCCATGCCGAGCATGAAACCGGCTAAGGGTGTGAATGGCTTTTACACCATCCATTGTATCTGCGCCGTCGCCCCCGTGGATGTGTCCGTCGATAAAGCCAGGGAGAATATAGCGGTTTGTTTCATGTTGAGTAGGTGTAATATCCTGAATTCTGGTTTCAAAATGTATACTTCCGCTTACAATTGTATTTGGAAGCACAAGATTTCCGGAAAGTTCGGTCATATCAGCCAACCATTAGGTGTTTGTGTTGTGGGGTGTTTTTGAAAAACGTAAAATAAATAAGGAAATTACAAAATAGCATATGCATGATAATGCTGAAAATGCTGCCTGAAACCCTATAATGGATTTTAGCCATACAAAGCATTGTGGTAAAATACCACCTCCACAATATGCCATAACCAACAACGCAGAGACAAAAGAGGTTTTATTGTGGGTGGAGTTTAAAACGGTTGGAAAAAGAGATGGAAATATCATAGAATTTGAGAAGCCAAGAAGCGCTACGCATGCAACAGATATGTATCCATGAGTCATATATGCCAGAAGGCTTAAGGCAAAACCTGTAAGGCAGGAAAGCAGAAGTGCACGCTCTTGAGAGATGTGACGTGGTACACATATTAACCCAACCAGATACCCACAAAGCATACAAACAAGGGTGGCTGATGTAAAAAGACTGGATATTCTGAATGGAATATGAAATCCAGATGCATAGGTTCCAATAGCATCTCCAGCCAACACCTCCACACCAACGTAAAGAAACATGGCCAAAACACCAAAGCATAAGGTTGGGTTTGAATTTGTAGGAACGCTTGTTTCTATGTTTTTTAGATGAGATATTTTTATATCAGGTAGAGTTGAACATTTTATATACAAAGTTGTCAGAGCTAAAAGCGTAGCCATTCCTATATAAGGCCAGTAAATTGTAGAAATGAATTGTTGCTGTAAGATCGAATTGTTTTGTGCATTGTAAGTAAGTGGCGAATCTCCAATATGCGGCATGGCAAAGGCTGCCAAAGCAATGGGAGCTAAAATGCCGCCAACTTTGTTGCAAATACCCATAATTGCAATACGTTGTGCAGCGCGATCAGTTGGGCCTAAAAAGCTTATATAAGGGTTTATAGCAACCTGCAGAAGCGCCAACCCGCTACCCAGAATTAAAAATCCGCATAATGCACCAAGGTAGGATGATGCTTTCATAAATTGGCCTGTAACAATCATGCCTGTTGTCATAATGCTTAAGGCATATATCAGGCTTTGTCGCAGGCCTTGTTGTGTTACAATTTTACCGGCCGGAATGGCGAATAAAAAATATGAAATATAAAAAATAAAAGGGATCAAAAATGCGCTTATATCATCAAGGGAAAATGCAATTTTTACAAAAGATATAAGAGGCCCATTCAGCCATGTTACAAAGCCGATTATAAAAAACAATATTGCAATCAGAATAAGTGGTAGCCAACCATAAGGCCCGGCCGGGCAGGAAACAGCGCGCCAGAAGGTGCGATTGTGCATGCAGGGCCAGGCCTTTCTGGGTTTAAAGAAAAATCAGTTTGCAGAATCAGGCAGACTGTCAATTTTCTCACAGGTATGCGCCAGCTCGGCAGAAGGATTGGGTGCTTCGCACAGGCGCTGCACATCTGGTGCACACATTTCTATAGAATTTTCAAAATCAGATTCCAGCACATCTTCCGCAATAGCCAGATCCTGATCATGAGATCGCGCTTCTTCAGCTTTAAGCATATCCTGCGTTTTGTGCAGTTCTTTCAGTGCATCAATGCAGGCCGGGCTAGCTGCTTCTGGTTTAAAGTGCAATACGGCTAGCTCTTTTTGTAACTGCACATTTGGCACGTTTGTACGGGCTGGCGGGTCATCATCTGCGCGCGCAACTGCTGAGGCAGCAAGAGAGCCCATAAAAAAGAGGGATGCCAAAGTAAGAGGCCGAAAAAGCGGAGTGGAAGGGCGGAATAAAAACACGCGCAAAACTCTCTTAATACACAGGTCTGTGCTTCTGGGGTGTTCCGTTTTTAGCCTGTTCATGGCCAGAAGGTAAAGCAACGGGCTTTGGTAGCTATTACACAGGGTTGGCATCTGCCTGCATTTAGTGTTATGTAAAAAGCGGAAAGTCGGCAGTGGACGGACACCTTGCCAACCCGGTCAGATCCGGAAGGAAGCAGCCATGGTAAGTTTCGTCCGGGTCATTGTTCGGCTTTCCACCCGTTATTTTCCGCCAGTGCGGCACGTGTTTCGCATATAAAACAAGGCGTGAACTTTTTCCTCGGGCAAGACATGAGCGACAAAACAGACGCGCAGCTTCCTCAGGATGAGGGACTCCCCAATCCTGAAATGGAAGGCCCTGGTCTGTTTGGTGATGAGTCTGCCCAACAAGTGGTTGAGCAGCTTCCCGCAACGCAGGATCAGACAGCATCGCCGTACCGGGTGCTGGCCCGTAAATATCGCCCCACCACATTTGATGATCTGATTGGCCAGGAAGCCATGGTGCGCACGCTGCGTAATGCGTTTGCACTGGGGCGGGTGGCCCACGCGTTTATGCTTACAGGTGTGCGCGGGGTGGGTAAAACCACTACAGCCCGTATTATTGCACGCGCTCTTAATTGCATCGGGCCAGATGGCAAAGGTGGCCCAACGGCAGATCCATGCGGTGTTTGCGCAAACTGTGTGGCTATTTTGAACGATCGGCACCCAGATGTGCTGGAAATGGATGCTGCCTCCCGCACAGGTGTAGATGATGTGCGTGAGATTATAGAAGCCACGCGCTTCCGCCCCATGCAAGGGCGCATGAAGGTCTTTATTATTGACGAAGTGCATATGCTTTCTCGCAATGCCTTCAATGCGCTGCTCAAAACGCTGGAAGAGCCGCCTGCACAAGTTACGTTTATTTTTGCCACGACAGAACTGCGGAAGGTGCCGGTAACGGTGCTTTCGCGTTGCCAGCGGTTTGATTTACGGCGCGTTCCACAATCTGAACTGGTGGGGTTATTCTCCCGCATCGCAGATAAAGAGCATGTGCGCCTATCACCAGATGCGCTGGCATTGGTAGCACGGGCTGCTGATGGCTCGGTGCGTGATGGGCTTTCCTTGTTGGATCAGGCAATTGCGCAGGGTACCGGCCAAACGGATGCAGATGGTGTAATTGGCGCCACAGTTATCAGTGACATGCTGGGTTTGGCAGATCGGGAAGTTGTGTTCGATCTGCTGGAAGCGGTGTTAACAGGCAAGCCAGAGCAGGCTTTGGCGTTGCTGGATGCAGCATATGCACGCGGCGCAGACCCCGGCCTTGTGTTGGGGGATATGCTGGAACTGGTGCACACGGTTTCTCGTTTGCGGGCCGTTCCCAGCTTGCGCGATTCGGCAGATATGCCAGAGGCCGAGCGTGTGCGGGGCATCCATATGGCTGATACCTTTACTGTGCCTGTGCTGATGCGTGCGTGGCAGATGCTGGTAAAAGGGATGCAGGAAGTGGAAGCCGCATCTGATAGGCGCGCTGCCGCAGATATGGTGCTGATTCGCCTGTGTTATGTGGCGGATCTGCCATCTCCTGAAGATTTAATAAAACGTCTTTCTGGCGCGGGGCATTCAGCAGGGCAGGGAGTAGCTTCTCCAAATACAGGTGGAAGTTCTCAAGCCCCCACGGCTGGGGCAAGTTCTGCGTTGCCTACGCCATCAGCTTCAGCAGGGCATCAGCCGCCGCCATTGCGTATGGTGAGTGGTGGACAAAGTGTTTCTGCCGCCGTGCCAGTCGTTGCTCCGGTTTCTGCTCCCTCTGCTGAACCACAGGTTTTTCCCAACCCACGCACATGGCGAGAAGCCGTGGCTTTGGTGAAGGACCAGAAAGAAGCCATCCTGCACGGTCAGCTTCGGCATGCGGCGCATCTGGTGTCCTTTGCGCCGGGGCATATTGTGTTGCGGTTTGAGCAGCACGTGCCCTCTGGGGCCGCGCAAGAACTGCGTAAAGTTTTGGATCGTGCCACGGGTATGTCATGGCGGGTGGGGCTTTCGGAGGAAGAGGGCGAACCCACTTTGGATGCGCAGGGGGCTGAAATCATTCAGTTTCGGCGTAAGGAAGCTGAAGCTCACCCATTGGTGAAGGCCATTCTCAAGTTTTTCCCGGATGCAGAACTGGGCGAAGTGCGTGATCATGGTTTGGATGATTACGGCCTACCGCCAGAAGAACCGGCCCCAGAACTGCTTTTTGCACCGTTGGATGCAGAGTTTCTGGATGATGATGAACGCCCCTATGATCCGGGCATGTCTCCAGACTGACTCCGGTGAGCAGGTAATGCACGCCCATCAGGCTGTGTGGTGTGACATATAGCAACAGGCTGCCAGTAACTGGGCAGTTTGAGAATAAAGGGATAGTTGATGAAAAATCTTGCCTCATTGATGAAGCAGGCCACGCAGATGCAGTCCAAAATGGAAGCAATGCAGAGCACGCTGGAAGCCATGAACATTGATGGTTCAGCCGGCGCAGGCATGGTTCAGGTTGTGCTGAGCGGTAAAGGAGACATGCGCTCCATTAAAATTGATCCCAAGCTGGCAGATCCAGAAGAAATGGAAATGCTACAGGATCTGATTGTGGCGGCCTGTGCAGATGCCCGCAAAAAGCTGGATGAAAAAGCAGCAGAAGAAATGCAGAAAGTGACCGGTGGCCTGAACCTGCCTCCAGGCATGAAGCTGCCATTCTGATATAACGGAACGGGTAGCAGAATTGTCCGGTATGGGTGGGCAGGAAATAGAGCAGCTTATCCGGCTTTTGGGCCGGTTGCCGGGGTTTGGCCCGCGCTCTGCGCGCAGGGTTGCGCTATATTTGCTAAAGGAGCCTCAAACCCGGCTGGCACCTTTAGCGCGCGCAATGGAGCGGGCAGGCAATGCTATAAAAACCTGCTCATCCTGCGGTAATCTGGATACGATAAATCCGTGCCATATCTGTTCTGATCCTTTGCGAGATCAGGGCCTGATCTGTGTCGTGGAAACGGTGGGTGATCTGTGGGCGCTGGAGCGTGCGGGCGTGCATCGTGGAGTCTATCAGGTTCTAGGTGGCACATTGTCCCCACTGGCGGGAATCGGGCCAGAAGATCTGGACGTCGCTCCGCTGTTTGAAAAGCTGAACAAAGGCACGGTGCGCGAAATTATTCTGGCGCTAGGTGCCACGGTGGAAGGTGCTACCACCATGCATTGGCTCATGGATCAGCTTGCATCTTATGGTAGCGTAACTGTCAGCCGTGTTGCGCAAGGCGTGCCGATGGGTGGGGCGTTGGATGTGCTGGATGATGGCACTTTGGCAGCAGCACTGGGCGCACGGCGCCCTGCATGACGATAAAGGAGGCAGACACGATGCCACTGAATGGTTTTCCCATTTCGGCGGCTATTCCCCGTCGTGCATTGGTTACGGGCGGAGGCGCTCGGCTTGGCCGTGCCATAGCCCTAGGGTTGGCGCAGGCCGGATTTGATGTGGCGATTCACTATCGCTCCGGGCAGGAAGATGCGCAGGAAACAGCCGCTGCTATTAACGCATGCGGGCAAAAAAGCTGCCTGTTGCAAGCTGATCTGGCGCGGGAAGAAGGGGTAGAACCTCTGGTGCAACAGGCCTCTGCGGCCTTGGGTGGGCCGCTGGGTGTTCTGGTCAACAACGCCTCTACGTTTGAACGGGATGAGTGGCATAATGTCACCCGTGAAAGCTGGATGGCACACCTTAAACCCAACCTACGCGCCCCGTTTGTGCTGATGCAGCATTTTGCCAAGGCGCTGCCAGAAACGGCGCAGGGCATGGTGTTGAACATGCTGGATGAGCGCGTGTGGTCTCTTACGCCACATTTTGTCAGTTATACGGTTTCTAAAAGCGCTTTGTGGACGTTAACCCAAACAATGGCGTTAGCGCTGGCCCCCAAAGGCATACGTGTGAATGCTATAGGCCCCGGGCCAGCATTACCCAGTACGCGGCAGACAGAAGAACAGTTTGCCCGGCAATGTGCATCTGTGCCTTTGGGGCATGGCACATCACCGCAAGAAGTTGCGCGCGCTGCGCTGGCGCTGCTGGCTTTGCCCTCTGTAACAGGGCAGATGCTGGCGTTGGATGGCGGGCAGCATTTACAATGGTCCCCGGCTTTGCCTGCCGGTGCTGTATTGGAAGAATAGAAAATGGCTGTTTTTGCTCCATGGGCGGATCAGCCGCCTTTGCGCCGCCTGTTTATCCGCAACATGATTCTGGATGCCAATATTGGCGTCTTTCCGCACGAACAGGGGGTATCGCAACGTATTCGCGTATCCGTTTCGTTCGGTGTGGATGATCGGACAGATCTGGAAATTGGCGCGGATGATTTGAGCCGCACAGTTTCCTATGAGCAAGTGGTTGTGCTGGTACGCCAGATTGTGGCGGAGGGGCACGTAAGGCTGGTGGAAACGCTGGCTGAACGTATTGCCGCCGGTGTGCTGGCAGATAATCGCGTAAAGGTTGTGCGGGTACGGATTGAAAAGCTGGATGTTTTTGAAGAAATCGAAGCCGTAGGGGTGGAAATAGAAAGACGTTCAACAACTCCGTAAAAAATTGATGAGATCTTCATAAAAAAGCCCGCCAAAAGGCGGGCTTTTTCTTTGCTGTGTTTATGACAGCAGATCAGGAATCGTGTTCGTCCGAATCCGTGCTGACATCAATATCGGAGCTGATGTCATCATCATCGTCATCATCCAGATCGGCGGTATCTTCCAGTACGTCATCGGCATCTGTATCCGCATCTGTATCCAGATCAATATCGTCTTCACTGGTTTTTTTGGCGGGAGCTGCCGTTACCGGGGTGCTGGACAGAGTATCAGAATTCCGGCGCAAACGGGGCACCAGTGGGGGCTGTTCCGTGCCACATTTGGGGCATACGGCAGGAGTGCGGTTTAGATCATAAAAATGGGCACCGCAGGAGACGCAGACGCGTTTGGTGCCGAGATCGGGCTGAGACATCTTGCTACCTGTCGATCCTGAGCAGTCAGATTGGGGGGCACAGATGCCCCGGAAAGAAGGACGGTCCCCTCCCGCAACACGGGGTGGAATCGAACCAGACTATAAGGCGACGCCAAATGCCATTGTGTTTTGTGTCCTGTCAAACCCGACTTGCAGAACAAATGCATTTTCTGGCAGCAGAAAGCAGTTTTTATGGTTTCTGGCGGATTGACTTGCCGCCCCACACGCCGGAATGAACAAGGTATGACACAGCAGACCACATCTTCTACTCGCCCATTACGGGTTTCTCGTGCTCCGGCTTCTCTTTCTGGTTCCATCCGGGTGCCGGGCGATAAGTCTATCAGCCATCGCGCCCTCATGTTTGCCTCCCTCGCCAAAGGGACCACGCATATTTCCGGCCTGTTGGAAGGTGAGGATGTGTTGTGCACGGCCGCAGCCATGCGTGCATTGGGCGCAGATGCCGTGCAAGAAGGCCCTGGCCAGTGGCGTGTAAGCGGGCCGGGTGTCGGCCAGCTTCAAGAGCCGAATAACGTGTTGGATATGGGCAATTCGGGCACAGCAGCTCGTTTACTGTCCGGCATTTTGGCCAGCCACGGCATGACATCTGTGATGACGGGTGATGCCAGCCTGCGCCGCAGACCCATGAAGCGCGTTATGGACCCACTGGCAGGCACTGGGGCCACATTCCTTGCGCGTGAGGGTGGCCGTTTACCCATGGCTATTCGCGGCTTGGCAGATCCCAAGCCTCTGGATTACCGTCTTCCCGTTGCTTCTGCTCAGGTTAAGTCTGCTGTATTGTTGGCTGGGCTGAATGCAGTGGGGGAAACCCGCGTAGAAGAACCAGTTGCCACGCGTGATCATACGGAAAATATGCTGCGCCATTTTGGGGCAGAAGTTTCCGTAGAAAAAACGCCAGAAGGTGGTCGGATTATTCGTTTGCAGGGGCGGCCCAACCTTGTGGCGCGTGATGTTGCTGTGCCGGGAGATCCTTCCTCCGCCGCTTTCCCGCTTGTTGCCGCACTGTTGGTGGCTGGGTCTGATATCACCATTTTTGGCGTAGGGCTCAATCCGTTGCGCACCGGGTTATTTACCACATTGCAGGAAATGGGTGCGCAGCTTGAAATCCTGAATGCACGCATAGAAGGCGGAGAACCCGTGGGGGATTTGCATGTGCGGGCTTCTGCTCTCAAGGGCGTGGAGGTGCCGCCAGAACGTGCGCCTTCCATGATTGATGAATACCCGGTGTTGGCTGTTGCGGCGGCCTATGCCTCTGGTGTTTCACGCTTTTGCGGGGTGGAAGAACTGCGGGTGAAGGAAAGTGATCGTCTGGCCGCAACCGTAGCACTGCTGGAAAACAACGGAGTCCGCACCGCAGTGGAAGGGAATGACATGGTTGTGTACGGCACGGCTGGCCATATTCCCGGTGGCGGCAAGGTGGAAACCCACATGGATCATCGTTTGGCCATGAGCGCTTCTGTTATGGGGCTTGTTGCCGAAAAACCTGTGGAAATTGATGACACCTCTTTTATCGAAACCAGCTTTCCGCAGTATTTGGATCTGATGAACAGCATTGGCGCGGGGTTTGTAGCATGACGCGGGGCGGCCCAGTTATTGCAGTAGATGGCCCTGCCGCAGCAGGTAAGGGCACTTTGGCACGCAGATTGGCAGAAGCTCTGCACTTGCCGTATCTGGATACAGGCTTGCTCTACCGTGCTGTCGGGCGCTTGGCGCTAGATGCGGGGCAGGACCCAGCCTCTCCCGCGCAGGAATTTGCTGCACGTTTGTTGCCAGAAGATTTGGAAAGAACGGATCTACGTACCCCGTTGGTAGCGCAAGCCGCCAGCAAGGTGGCAGGGCAGCCAGAAGTGCGCGCCGCTTTGGTGGAAACGCAGCGCCGGTTTGCGCAGGCAAAAGGGGCTGTGCTGGATGGGCGGGATATTGGCACCGCTATTTTTCCGGATGCAGATGTAAAACTGTTTATTACGGCATCTCCCAGCACGCGGGCTTTGCGCCGTTTTTTGCAGCTTGGTGGTGACCGGAATGCTCCAGATGCCCCAACCCGTATAGCAGAACTGGAAGATGCCTTACGCACTCGGGACGATGCAGATGCCGGGCGTGCATCTGCTCCCATGCTTGTGGCGGATGACGCATATGTGATTGAGACAGATACGCTGGAAGCAGATGCCGTTTTGGCAAAAGCATTGCAGATCGTACGGCAACGACTCGCTGGAATCTCAGAATAAAAATTCTGCGAAAGTGTGTTCGAGCGGTTGCGCAATACCGTTTTTCTGGCAGTTTTCAGGCTGTGCACGGGTGGTTTGTATTGACAAGCGGCCTGTGGACAGTGTCTGTGCAGAATCAAACACTGCGTACCATGCAGGTTTGTTTTTATTTTGATTTGAGGCTTGGCAAAAAGGCTACAGGGGATGGCCCCTATAGGCGTGCCAAGTAAGCCGTGCCGCAGGATGCGGGGCGCAGGAATAGCTTGTTTGCCCATTGCAGGCAGGCCCAAGGTTAACAGTTACACATGGCTTCAGCCACAACCCAGACTGCGGATCATTTCCGCGGTGAAGATTTTGCAACCCTTCTGGACGAAACCCTTGGCCGGGATTCGGGCTTTGATGGCTCCGTTGTTCGCGGCCGCGTTGTTCGTCTGACCGATGATTACGCCATTGTTGATGTCGGCCTGAAAAGTGAAGGCCGCGTTGCCCTGCGTGAATTTGCACCTCAGGGTGTAAAGCCGGAAGTTAAGCCCGGCGATATCGTTGAACTATATGTTGAGCGGTATGAAGATCGCGATGGCAGCATCGTGCTTTCCCGTGAAAAAGCACGTCGTGAAGAAGCTTGGACCAGCCTGGAAAAGGCTTTCGAAGCCAATCACCGCGTCAACGGCACCATTTATGGCCGTGTGAAGGGTGGCTTCACGGTTGATCTGGGTGGCGCCATGGCGTTCCTGCCCGGCAGCCAGGTGGATATCCGCCCTGTGCGTGATGTTAGCCCGCTGATGGGTGTGCCCCAGCCGTTCCAGATTCTGAAAATGGATCGCGCTCGTGGCAACATCGTTGTGTCTCGCCGTGCCGTTCTGGAAGAAACGCGTGCTGAACAGCGCAGCGAACTGATCCAGGGCCTGACGGAAGGCATGATTCTGGATGGCGTGGTCAAGAACATCACCGATTACGGTGCGTTCGTTGATCTGGGTGGCGTTGACGGCCTGCTGCATGTGACCGACATTGCATGGAAGCGCATCAACCATCCGTCTGAAGCTCTGCAGATCGGCCAGCCAGTGCGCGTGCAGGTTATCCGCTTCAACCCGGAAACGCAGCGTATCTCCCTTGGCATGAAGCAGCTTGAAGCTGATCCGTGGGAAAATGTTGCCCTGAAGTACCCGCCGGGTGCTCGCTTCACGGGCCGCGTGACCAACATCACCGATTACGGCGCATTTGTTGAGCTGGAACCGGGTGTTGAAGGTCTGGTGCACGTGTCCGAAATGTCCTGGACGAAAAAGAACGTCCATCCGGGCAAGATCGTCGCAACCTCTCAGGAAGTGGATGTGATGGTTCTGGATGTGGACAGCGCCAAGCGCCGCATTTCTCTGGGTCTCAAGCAGGTTCAGCGTAACCCGTGGGAGCAGTTCGCGGAAGAGCACAAAGTTGGCTCCACCGTAGAAGGCGAAATCCGCAACATCACCGAGTTCGGCTTGTTCATCGGTTTGTCTGCAGACATCGACGGCATGGTTCACATGTCCGACCTGTCTTGGGACGAAGCGGGCGAAGAAGCCATGAAGCATTACGAAAAGGGCCAGGTTGTCAAAGCCAAGGTTCTGGACGTGGATGTGGAAAAAGAACGTATCTCTCTGGGCATCAAGCAGCTTCAGGAAGATCCGGCAGCCGATGCGCTTGCCAGCGTTCAGAAGGGCTCCATCGTAACCTGCATCGTGACCGCTGTTCAGACGAACGGTATCGAAGTGAAGGTTGACGATGTTCTGACCGGCTTTATCCGCCGCGCTGAACTGGCCCGTGATAAGGCAGAACAGCGTCCGGAACGCTTTGCTGTTGGCGAACGCGTGGATGCAAAGATCATCTCTGTTGATCGTGCAGCCCGCAAGCTGGCCCTGACCATTAAGGGCCGTGAAGTGGAAGAAGACAAGCAGGCCATTAACGAATACGGTTCTGCTGATAGCGGCGCTTCCTTGGGTGATATCCTGGGTGCAGCTATCCGTCGTCGTAATACAGACGGCGAAGACTAATTGTTCAGCCATAAAGGGGCGGTCTGGCTGCTCCTTTATGTTTTTTGAACATTACGTTTTAAGAAAATGGCGTCGGTTTCCGGCGCCATTTTTTTGTGCTGTGCCGTGTTGTGATGAGAGTTACGGACAGAAATCACGCGGATATCCGCCAATCTGTGCCACACTGTGCTTCAGATTCATCAAAAAACTGGAGACACAACGGAATGGTGCGCACGAACATAACGCTGAATCAAAAATCACACAGCCCTATAATCAGCTCAAAACTTGCACGTCGGCATCTGCTTGTAGCCGGTGGCATAGGGTTAGGTCTGGCATTTTCCCGCGCAGCGCGTGCAGTGTCGAGAGCTATTGTGCAAACCGGGATGCATGGTGATCAGGGTTATGAATCCGCTGGGTCGTTCGAGATTGTGGCAGAGTTTTATGGGCCGGGCCCATCAGGCATTGTTGTTACGGATAATGGCCGTATTTTTGTGGGCTTTCCGCGGCATGCCATCAACCACAAAGGGGCTACGCTGGCGGAGTTGGTAAACGGCCATCTTGTTCCGTGGCCAAGCGCTGTGCTGAGCATGCCATCAGATGCACCTCCGGCAGAACGCCTTCTTTCCATCCACGGTATGACACAGGATACGCGCGGTTTTATCTGGGTGATTGATGACGGCAAATTGGCTGG
This sequence comes from Drosophila truncata, assembly GCA_008042515.1. Lineage (NCBI taxonomy): Eukaryota > Metazoa > Arthropoda > Insecta > Diptera > Drosophilidae > Drosophila > Drosophila truncata. Next base: position 37,967 of record VNJQ01006288.1, on the reverse strand, counting down.
CTTACCTTTGCAGCCGGGGGCTGCAAAAATTGTCTGTTTTGACCCTGCTACCAATAAATTGGTGCGTTCTATCGTTCTCAAATCACCGGCTTTGTTGCCTGATAGCCATATGAATGATTTGCGGGTGGATCTTACGCATGGGGCGGAAGGAAGTGTTTACGTGACCGATAGTTCCTTCGGCCATAGCCCGGCTTTGGTGGTGGTGGATATTGCCACAGGACAGCAAAAGCGCGTGTTGGGGAAGCATCCATCCATACAGGCAGAAGCAGGTTTTATGGCCGTGGTGGAAGGGCTGCCGCTCAAATATGATCCCGCGCAAAAACCCAAATTTGTTACCGGCGGGGTAGACGGCATTACTCTAAGCCCAGATTCCAGTCGTGTATTTTATTCACCTCTTACCAGCCGCCGCTTGTATAGTCTGCCAACGGCTTTGTTGTCTGATATGTCTGCCTCAGAAAGTACTTTGGCTGCTGCGGTAAAGGATGAAGGGGAGAAAGGCGTTGCGGATGGTCTGGCAACAGATGCACAAGGGCGCATTTACACCACCAATTTCGAGCATGACGCTATTTTCCGCCGCAATACCGATGGTTCTATGGAACTCATGGTGCATGACCCGCGCGTGCTTTCCCCAGATGGTATTTTTTGCACGCAAACCCATGTTTACTGCACGTTGGGGCAATGGAATCGGCTTGCCGGGTTTCATGATGGCAAAGATGAACGCCAACCACCGTATTTGCTGATTCGTTTCCCTATCCAGGGGCCACCTGTCAGTTCCGCAGAACCGGCAGGTGGTTAATCCGAAATGCGGTTGTTTAGCTCAAGCACGCTTTTTTAAAGGCATCAAACGCGCGGGCACGGTGGCTGATTGCATTTTTTTCTGTATCAGCCATTTCTGCAAAGGTACGGGTTTCGCCTTCGGGGGCAAAAATGGGATCATACCCATGGCCATGCGTGCCGCGTGGTGGCCAGACAATCTGGCCATCTATACGGCCTTCAAAGCTTTCCGTACGGCCATCAGGCAGAGCCAGACACAGCACACAAATAAACCATGCGTTGCGTTTGCCTTGGCCAATACCTTCTTCAATACGCGCCATAGCCCCAGCAAAATCTTTGTTGGGGCCAGCCCAGCGGGCAGAATAAATGCCCGGCGCGCTATCTAGAGCTGCTACGCATAGCCCAGAATCATCGGCCAGTGCTGGCAGGTTGGCAGCTTTGGCTGCGGCTAAGGCTTTAATGGCAGCGTTGCCAGTAAAGGTAGTGGCCGTTTCCTCTGGTTCTGGCAGGTTTAGCGCACCATCAGAAACAACCTTGATGCCAAAATCAGCCAGCAGCGTGGCAAATTCTGCCAGCTTGCCAGCATTGTGCGTGGCAAGCACAAGGGTGCTGCCACGTTCTAGTTTTATAGAATTCATGCGTGCTTTTTTTCCGCAGCTTCCACGGCAGCTATCTGGGCTTCAAACAGCTCGGTCACACCTTTGCGGGCCAGGGCGAACAGGTTGTCAAACGCGTCTTCTGTAAACGGTGCGCTTTCTGCCGTGCCTTGAATTTCCACAATGCGGCGGTCTGCTGTCAGCACAAAGTTGGTGTCGGCAGAAGCAGAGCTATCTTCCACATAATCCAGATCCAGCACAGCGCCTTCCGTTGTTAACCCACAGGAAACAGCCGCAACCTGTCCCCGCAGCGGCAGCCGAGGCAGCACGTTGGTCGCAACCAGTTTGCCAAGGGCCAGACGCAGTGCCACCCATGCACCTGTAATGGAAGCGCAGCGTGTGCCACCATCAGCGTTCAGCACGTCACAATCCAGCGTAATGCTCATTTCACCCAGAGCGTTCAGATCTGTTACCGCGCGCAGGGAGCGGCCAATAAGACGCTGAATTTCCTGCGTGCGGCCAGACTGTTTGCCCTTGGCGGCTTCACGGTTGCCGCGTGTGTGGGTGGCGCGGGGCAGCATGCCGTATTCGGCCGTAACCCAGCCGGTGCCTTTGCCACGTAAAAAAGGCGGTACGCGGTTTTCTATACTGGCAGTGCACAGTACTTCCGTGCCGCCAACGCGGATAAGGGCAGAACCTTCAGCGTGATGGGCAAAGCCGGTTTCAATGGTAATGGGGCGCATCTGGTCTGGCTGGCGGCCTGAAGGGCGCATAGAAAGCTCCTTGGTAAAATTAAGATGTGTGGCGCGTATGATGCGCTTTTGTCGGCAGTAAAACTGCACGAATAAGGTATATAAAGGCTATCCAGGATTTATGGATATACGAAGGAGCCTTTGTGTCATGAAGCGTGGTTTGCTGCCAGTAAAAGCTGCTCTGCCTCCGGGGCTGAATGCACGGTCTGCGGCTATTCTGCGTGAAGTGGTGGAAGAATATGTTGCGAGTGGGGAGCCCGTTGGTTCGCGCACTGTGTCTCACAGGCTTGGGCTGCCGCTTTCTCCGGCCACAATACGCAACATCATGGCTTCCCTTACAGAAGCTGGATTGCTGTTTTCCCCCCATACGTCTGCCGGGCGGCTACCTACAGAAAAAGGATTACGGCTGTTTGTAGATGGCTTGTTGCAGTTTGGCGCGCTTTCGGAAGAAGACCAGCGGGTAATTGGCCAATCTCTGGAGGCCAAGGGGCGTTCATTGCAAGATACGCTTACGGAGGCTTCTTCGCTTTTGGCAGGTATGTCCGATGCCGCAGGGCTTGTGGTGGCACCCAAAGGGGACGGAGGTATCAAGCATATTGAGTTTGTGGCGTTAGGCAGCAACCGTGCACTGGTTATTCTGGTGGGGGCGGATGGGCATGTTGAAAACCGTGTGATTGAAACGCCTCCTGGTATGCCGCCTTCCGCTTTGGTGGAGGCCGCAAATTACCTGAATGCACGGGCCATGGGTGCATCTTTGCCGGATTTACGCACGCGCGTAAGTTCTGAAATGACGGAAGACCGGAGCATTCTCAACGGTCTAACAGCAGAGGTGGTAGAAAGTGGTCTTGCTATTTGGGATGGTGGCGGAGATGGGCTGGGCGGCACCCTGATTGTGCGCGGGCAATCCCGTTTATTGGCTGATGTCGATGGGCAGGACAGGCTATTGGCCATTCAAACACTGTTTGACCGGCTGGAAGCGCAGGAAACCATGCTGCGTCTGTTGGAGTTGGTGGAGAGGTCAGAGGGCGTGCGTATTTTTATTGGTGCGGAAAGTGGGTTGTTTGGGGCCACGGGCATGTCCGTTGTTATGGCTCCAGCCCGGAATGACGCGAACCGGGTTGTAGGTGCTATTGGTGTTATTGGTCCTACCCGCATCAATTACGGGCGTATTGTGCCGGTGGTAGATTATACAGCCCGCCTGCTAGGTGAAATGTTAGGTTAGTAACTGTTTGTGCATGTGGTCGGAATTCGGCCATGATTTTTATTACAATGCGCAAACAGGGCAGACGATTATGTGTGAGAATGGTAAAGGGCCTGTATGACAAGCGCTCCGTCTTCTGGTGATCCGGGTTTATCTTCCAGCCATTCTCAAGGCAGGCCTCCGCAAAATCGCAGGCCCGATTTGCGCCGCCCACGTTTTCGACAGTGGCGGAAGGTAATTGGAGCAACGGCTGCACTGGCGTTGGTTGGCACAACGGGCGCTGTGGTTTTGCTTTGGTCTCAGTACGAAGGGATTGTAGCTGATCTGCCAACGGTAGAGGGCTTACGCTCCTATCAGCCGCCAGTCATGAGCCGCCTTTACGCTGGGGATGATGAGCTTATTGCTGAACTGGCTAATGAGCGGCGTATTTTTGTACCCATCAGCGCTGTGCCAGATAAGGTAAAAAACGCTTTTGTTGCGGCGGAAGACCAGAAGTTCTGGACGCATAAAGGGGTGGACCCCGTTGCTATTGCCCGTGCCGGGCTTACAGATTTAACGCGCGGTAAGGGCAAGCGGCCCATTGGGGCGTCCACCATTACGCAGCAGGTGGCACGTATCATGCTGCTGGGTAGCAATGCGGTGTCTTTCCAGCGTAAAGCCAAGGAAGCTTTTTTGGCTATGCGGGTGGAGCAGGTGCTGCCCAAAGATAAGATTCTTGAAATCTATCTCAACGAAATTTATCTGGGCAGCGGGGCATATGGTATTGCCGCGGCATCCCAAACCTATTTCAACAAGCCGCTTGATCAATTGGATGATGCAGAAGCCGCGTTTTTGGCGGCGCTGCCAAAGTCTCCCACCAATTATAATCCAGTACGTTTCCCAGATGCAGCCAGAGGGCGCAGAAACTGGGTGCTGGAACGTATGGCTGATATTGGTGCCATTACGCATGATGCGGCCCGCGTAGCAGAAGCCCAACCACTTACTACCCGCAGCTTCACCCGGCCCGGCCCGGCGCCAGGGGCTGAATGGTTTGCGGAAGAAGTGCGCCGCGAACTGATGGAGCGTTACGGTCAGGACGTAACAATGCAGGGGGGGCTGGATGTTCATACCAGTCTGGATCTGCCGCTCCAGCGCAATGCGCAGGATATTTTGCGCCAAGGCTTGATGGCGTATGATCGTGCGCATCGTGGCTGGCGAGGGCCTGTGCACCATCTTTCCGATATCGGGTTATCTGCCTCTACGGCAGACTGGGTGCAGGCTTTAAGGGGAGTGCCCGTGCCTGCTGGTATGCTTGACCAATGGCGTTTGGCTGTTGTTCTGGATGCAAAGGGGCAGGTGGGCTGGCTAGAAGGCAGCGTGGTGCGGCGGAACAATGCTTCCCAAAGCGGAGGAGAGCCCCGTACTGGCGTTGTGCAGGTCAAGGATATGGCATGGGCGCGGCGCTTCAAACCATTGCGTGTGGGTGATGTGGTGATGGTGCAACCGCAGGCCGAGGGGGGGCATGTTGCCCTTATGCAGGTACCTGTGGTGGAAGGTGCCATTGTTACCATGAATGCGCGCACGGGCCGGGTTCTGGCTCTGGTGGGGGGATGGTCATTTCAGGCCTCGCAGTTTGATCGCGCAACGCAGGCGCTGCGTCAGCCGGGGTCTTCCTTCAAGCCATTTGTTTATCTGGATGCCATGGAACAGGGGATTTCCCCTTCCCAGAAGTTTGATGATTCCCCGGTTTCCTACGGGGCATGGCATCCTAATAACTATGAAAAAGATTTCTGGGGGCCCACCACTCTGCATGATGCGTTGCGTGAATCGCGCAACCTGGTCACTATTCGTTTGGCGGCCCATCTGGGCATGAAAACCGTAGCGGATATGGCAACCAACCTGGGGCTGGTGGATTCCATGCCGCATGTGCTGCCCGCAGCGCTGGGGGCAGTGGAAACCACGGTGCTGAAAGAAGCCGGAGCCTATGCTTCGCTCGCAGCAGGTGGGCGCAAGGTGACGCCAACTTTGGTGGATGATGTGCAGGACCGAGAAGGGCACGTGATCTGGCGTCCGGAGGGGCTGGCATTGACCACAGCCACCTTAGCGCAACCCAATAGCGGACAAACAGCAGATCAACCTGCCGCTGATGCTGTGTTTCCAGATGCGCCATCGGATCAAAAATCTGGAGACGCAGGAAAAGGTGCGCCAGCACCAGCGCCTGCACAACAGCCTATTGTGATGCCGGGGCAGAATGATTTGCCTGCCTTGCATGATAGCCGACAGCAGGTGGCATCCGCCCAAAGTGCGTTCCAGATTACCACCATGTTGCAGGATGTTATCCGGCGCGGCACGGGTATGCGGGCTGGAACAGGCATAGATGTGCCAATTGCAGGCAAAACCGGCACCAGCCAGAACTTCAATGATGCATGGTTTGCTGGGTACACCCCAGATATTGTAACCGTAGTGTGGATTGGGTTTGATACGCCGCAGTCTCTCGGCAAGAATGAAACCGGTGGCGCTATTGCGGGCCCCTTGTGGAACAAGGTGATGAAAACCGCCTTGGATGGTTACCCACGGCAGGATTTTGTGCCACCTGCTGGCATTACACTTGTGCAGTATGATACGGGCAGGGGCGTGGCGATAGATGCCTTTAAGGAAGGGCAGGTGCCGGGGCTTAGCGCAAACCTTTCAAGCAACGTAAACCCGCAGGAACTTACAGCAGCAGATACAGGTGCTGAAAACATGCCTGATTCTGAAAGCGATATGGCGGCTGAAGGTTCTGGCGGTGGGCAGGCTGGGGGGAGCGCGCCTTCTGGGGCTGGTGGATCGTCTGGTTCTGCGGCACCTTCTGCGCCAGCTGGGGGTGACATTGGTATGGGTGGCCTTTATTGAGAGACCAGCACCGCACTGTCTTTTTTGACATGATAGAAAAATATGGAGAATCGGCCTGATGTCTGCCGAGACTGAAGCCCTTAACGACCAGATCAAGCAGTCAGTGGCACTGCTGAGGAGGCATCTTTAACTGGGATGTCGCTCAGGAAAGACTTGCTGAACTGAACAACCGGGCAGAAGACCCCGATTTGTGGAACGATTCAGACGCTGCGCAAAAAATGATGCGTGAGCGCACTCTTCTGGCCAATCAGATTGAAGGTGTGGAAGCGCTTGAAACCAATGTGCGCGATACCAGTGAACTGATTGAACTGGCAGAAGCCGAAGGTGATGCGGATTTGGTGGCCGAAGGCATGGCCACGCTGCGTGATCTGGCGGAAGAAGCCAAACGGCGTGAAACAGAAAGCCTGCTTTCTGGCGAAGCAGATAGCAATGACTGCTATCTGGAAGTCAACGCAGGTGCTGGTGGTACGGAAGCGCAGGATTGGACAGAAATGTTGCTGCGCATGTACACTCGCTGGGCAGAGGCGCATGGCTACAAAGTCACGCTGATGGAAAGCTCCGAAGGTGAGCAGGCAGGTCTGAAATCCGCCACCATTCAGGTTTCTGGCCCCAATGCGTATGGTTGGTTGAAAACAGAAGCCGGTGTGCATCGTTTGGTGCGTATTTCACCGTTTGATGCTGCCGCCCGGCGCCAGACATCCTTTGCATCTGTTTGGGTATATCCCGTTATTGATGATTCCATTGAAATCGAGATCAATGACGCAGATCTGAAGGTAGATACCTTTAGGGCCTCTGGTGCCGGTGGGCAGCACGTTAACAAAACGGATTCCGCTATCCGTATCACGCATATGCCCACAGGTATTGTTGTGGCGTGTCAGACGGATCGTTCCCAGCACCGCAACCGTGCAACGGCCATGCAAATGCTGCGTGCGCGTTTGTATGAAGCAGAGTTGCAGAAGCGCGAAGCCGAGGCCGCAGCGGCAGAAGCCGCCAAAACGGATATCGGCTGGGGGCATCAGATCCGCTCTTACGTGCTTGCACCTTACCAGATGGTAAAAGATTTGCGCACAGGGGTAGAAACCGGCAACCCGGATGCCGTGCTGGATGGAGATCTGGATGCCTTTATGGCGGCAGCACTTGCCATGCGCGTAGGGGCAACGCGGTCAGAGGCCAGCGCCTCTGCTCAGTAAGTATTTATTTCTATATCGGAATAAAAATACAAAAAGCAGGCCCAAACTGGAGCCTGCTTTTTTGTTGTGCTGAAAGGCAGAACTGAACAGAGAAAACACCGGTAGAGCCGAGAAAACTCCGCTTTAGAGAGAGTTTGTTCCTAAGCCAGAACAGATTGTCTTTATGAAAGAAAATGTGAAATTAGCAGAACATTCTTGACAGAAAGCCTATCTAATTGCCCAATCGAAAGTTGGAAAAGGTTACCTGTATGGCAGAACTGCAATCTGTTATTGCCATGCCAGCGTAAACAGGCTCCGGTAACGCCCTGTGCATCAAGGGTAAGACAATAGCATCTGTTGAGATGCAGGGTGACAAAGGAGGACGTGCAAATATGAATGACTACGAGCAACAGCCGGGCTCGGTGAAATATACGTTCCGGGTAGGGGCTGTTGTCAGTGTTGTTGCCCTGCTGGTGGTTGTCGCGCTGCATCTTATGGGCGTGCTGGGGCTGATGTACGGTATGGGAACCACAGCAAGCGTTCCCGTTACACATCCACCTATCAAAACAGTCATGCTGCCGCCGCCTCCCCCGCCACCGCCGCCTCCACCACCGCCTCCCCCGCCGCCGGTTATGGCAGTGCCTCCGCCGCCATATATTCCGCCGCCCAAAATCAAGGTGCCGCCACCGCCCAAGCCGCCCATCAAGCATGTGGCCAAGGCGCCGCCCAAGCACCCAACGCCGCCGCAAACCAAAACGGCAGCGGCACCGCCAGCAGCAACTGCTCCAAGCAGTGCGGCAGCAGCAGGGAATGGCACAACAGATGCACCAGATACATCTGCTGGTTCGGCACCTTTAAACAATGTGCAGCCGGTCTATCCGCCAGAAATGGAGGAAGACAATATTGAAGGCCGCGTTACGTTGATTTGCGATGTGGAACCTACGGGCATGACCAGCAACTGCCATGTGCAGTCGGTTTCTGGGGGGCAGGCCTTTGCTCAGTCGGCGTTGGATTACGTGCACAAGGCCCGGTATCGCCCGGCCACGCGCAATGGCGCTCCGGTGAAGGAACTGCACAAGGTCTATGTCATCCGCTTTAGGCTGGATGACTAAAACGGGGTCAGTTTTTCATACTGGCCAGTAGTACAAATACGGATTGCCCGATCTGCTTGCGTAACAGGGTAGCGGATTGGGCCCTGATGATGAGGATTATGAGGAAGATGACCAGACTGCCCCGTTCTTTTGTGTCAGGTCTTGCCGCTCCGGCTCTGGCGCTGCTGATGAGCACGGCCGCCCCAGTTGCGGCCTTTGCGCAGGATGCAGCCCCCACAGCGCCTGCGGCCACGGCTCCAGCCCCCGATGCGGCACCATCTTCCGCACCGGCGCCTGCCGCTACACCGGATGCCACCCCAGCACCCGCACCGGCCGAACAGGCCCCACCTGCGGCAGACACCAAGGAAGAAGCCAACCCCTACGGTCTGGGGGCTTTGTGGTCCAACGGTGATATCATCGCCCGCGGCGTGCTGCTGATCATGCTCATCATGTCTTTGGGCACATGGTATATCATGATCACCAAGTTCATTGAGCAGGCTCGCCTGTTTGCCGCCGCCAAGGAAGCCACCAAAAGCTTCTGGACCAAACACAGTATTCAGGAAGGCGCTTCAGCTCTCACCTCCACATCCCCATTCCGCTATATTGCTGATACCGGTATTGTGGCGGCCGAGCACCATGAAGGCACGATGCAGGAAAGCATTGATCTGCATAGCTGGACGGGCATGTCCATTCAGCGCGCGGTGAACAACATCCAGAACAGCCTGCAAAAGGGCCTGGCCTTTTTGGGCACGGTGGGCTCCACCTCTCCGTTCATCGGTCTGTTCGGCACGGTGTGGGGGATCTACCACGCGCTGACAGCTATCGGCATTGCCGGTCAGGCATCCATCGACAAGGTGGCGGGGCCTGTGGGTGAATCCCTGATCATGACGGCCATTGGTCTGGCCACCGCCGTGCCTGCCGTTCTGGGCTACAACCTGCTGGTGCGCCGCAACAAGACAGCCATGGATCTGGTGCGTGACTTTGCATCTGACCTGCAGTCCATCCTGATCGGGGGTGTGCGCCACGGTGCGGCTGCAGAGCAGATTGAGGTGCGCCCGGACAACTCCCCCACCACAGCCACGGTATCCAACCGCGTCGGATAATCGGTCAGGTCAAGGCTAAGGAGAGCGCTTATGGGCATGCAGATTGGCGATAGTGGCGGGGAAGACGACGTCGTCTCCGCCATCAACACCACACCGCTTGTGGATGTGATGCTGGTGCTGCTGATCATCTTTCTGATCACCATTCCGGTGGCGACACATACCGTCAAGGTGCATCTGCCCAAGGACACGAACCAGCCCACCCAGACCAAGCTGAGCAATGTGGTGTTGGCTGTTACGGCAGATGGGCAGACCTTCTGGAATGAAACGCCGATCAGGGATCGGGCCGATCTTCTGGCCCGGCTGGAGAAGGCAGCGGTGCAAAAGCCCCAGCCGCAGATCCAGATCCGCGGGGATGTGACCACACGCTATGAGAGTGTGGGCCGTCTGGTGGCGACGTGTCAGGAAGCGGGCATCAGCCATATCGATTTCATTACGGAAAAGCCGAAATAGGCAGGGGCGGGTGGCGCAGCACGCCACCCCATCCTTGTGGGGAGAGCACAGCCATGGGCATGAATGTTGGCTCTGAGAGCACAACGGAAGATGAAGGCATTGTTGACATCAACACCACGCCGCTGATTGACGTGATGCTGGTGTTGCTGATCATGCTGATCATCACCATCCCGTTGCAGACGCAGGCGGTCTCGATTGATCTGCCGCAGGGCAACCCGCCGCCCAGCACGGAAGAAACCCCTGTGGTGACGCTGGTTGTGGACTTTGATAACTCGCTGACATGGAATGGCCAGCCGATTAATGGGGAAGCCGATCTGCAGGCGCATCTGCGCGAGATCGCCAGCGGGCCCGAGGCCAGCCGACCAGAATTCCATCTCCAGCCCAACCGTCTGGCAGACTACAAAACCGTCATCCACGTCATGGCCGACGCACAGCGCCTCGGCGTTACAAAACTCGGAATCGTCGGACAGGAACAGTTCGTAGACGGTAAAATATAAGGGGTGGGTTTGATCATGAAATTGTGGTCAAGTATCTGATACGTCATTTTTATTATTTCCATTTATGAAAAGCGGTTGATTGTCATGCAGCATACATTCCAGTCTGGGCGCGGGATGGTGACATCACCGCATCATCTGGCCAGCCAGAGTGGCCTTTCCATACTGAAGCAGGGCGGCACAGCTCTAGAGGCTATTGTGGCAATGGCCTCTACCTTATGTGCGGTTTACCCTCATATGACTGGTATTGGAGGCGATGCTTTCTGGTTGGTTTCTTACCCAGATGGCCGGGTGGAAGTGATAGAAGCCTGTGGTGCTGGAGCCTTACAAAGTTCAGCAGATGCATATCGTCAAGCAGGACATACCACTGTGCCATGGCGTGGAGGGTGGGCCGCCAACACAATGGCTGGCACTGTTTCTGGCTGGCAGCTTGCTTTGCAGCAGAGTGCATCTATCAAGAACCCACTTCCATTGAATGCACTTTTGGAAGATGCCATTTGGTATGCTGCAAATGGCTATGTTGTTTCAGAGAGTGAAGCCGAGCTTCTGGCTTCCAAGCAAAGCGAACTTTTGCAAAATCAGGATTTTGCACAGTCTTATGCGCCTGATGGCAAATTGTTTCAGCATGGCATGGTGCGTAAGAACCCGGCATTAGGGCAGACACTGCGCCAACTTGCCCAAGATGGATTGCAAAGTTTTTATACAGGTGCCACCACACACACCCTGTTGCAGGATCTGCAACGCGCAGAAAGCCCCTTAAGGGCAGAAGATTTTGTATCTCATAAAGCTCTCTTTAAAAAACCACTTGCTGCAAAGCTGAAGGGGGCACACGTTTACAACGCACCGCCACCCACTCAGGGCGTGGCTTCTTTGGCAATCTTGCGGCTATTTGAAAAACTGGGTGTGCAGGAAAGCGAGGGCTTTGCGCATATACATGGCCTGATAGAGGCTACAAAACAGGCCTTTTTGTTCCGCAATGCGCATGTAGGTGATCCACGGTGGATGACAGAAGATGCACAGGCTTTTCTAGACAACGAAAAACTGTGCACAGAACTGGCGCATAAAATTGACATGCAACATGCTTCCCCTTGGCCTCAGCCCTCACAGGCCGGAGACACCACATGGATGGGAGCTATTGATTCCTCTGGCATTGCTGTCAGCATGATACAAAGCCTGTATTTTGAGTTCGGATCTGGTGTTTTTCTGCCGCAAACAGGAATTCTATGGCAAAATCGTGGTGCTTCCTTCCAACTGGGGGAAGGCGCATGGAATGCCTTTGCACCGGGCCGCAAGCCTTTTCATACCCTCAATCCAGCACTAGCGCATTTTGATGATGGCCGGGTGATGGTTTACGGCACAATGGGGGGAGAAGGCCAACCCCAAACACAGGCAGCGGTTTTCACCAGATACGCACAGTTTGGCACATCTTTGCAGCAGGCTGTTACGGCCCCCCGATGGTTACTGGGCCGCACATGGGGAAGTGAAAGCCAATCCCTAAAGGTGGAAAGCAACATGGATGCAGGTGTTGTGGCCAAGCTGGAAAAAGCAGGCCATCCTGTAGAACGTGTTGCACCTTTTTCCAGCATGATGGGGCATGCCGGGGCTATCGTACGGCATGCTCATGGTGTTCTGGAAGGCGCGGCAGACCCACGTAGTGATGGATGTGTGGCGGCTTTTTAAGGCCGCTCATACACAGATTGCCCATTCACCCACGTTGCTTTTACGCTGCGATCATCCCCCAGAATAATCAATGGGAAAAGCATATCCTGCACCGTCTGGCAGGGGGCTGTTCTTTGCGCAAGCATAGGCGTGGCAGCCGGATCTAATATACAAAAATCCGCCTCCATACCGGGTGTAATGCGGCCGATTTTTGTATCCAGTTTAAGAGCTTCCGCAGCCCCAGCCGTTGCAAGCCAGAAAGCCTGAAGAGCTTGCAACCTTTCTCCCCCAGCCATGAGAGAAACTTTATAGGCTTCTCCCATCGTGCCAAGCATGGATAAGGTTGTGCCTGCGCCAATATCTGTACCCAAGCCGACATGCACGGGCCGGTCTGACCGCATGGCATCAAACATTTTAAATAAGCCGCTCCCTAAAAACAGGTTGGATGTCGGGCAATGAGCAAGCGTGCACCCTGCATGATGACATTGCTGAAAATCTGTTTCCTGCAAATAAATACCATGCCCAAAAATAGAGCGTGCTCCAACTAACCCGGCCTGTGCGTACACATCCAAATATGAAGTGGATTCTGGAAACAAGCTGGCAACAGCTTTTATTTCATCCAGATTTTCCGCCAAGTGCGTTTGCATAAACACATCTGGATGGCGTGCCAGCAGATCACCCGCCATTGCCAATTGTTCTGGCGTGCTGGTAATGGCGAAACGAGGCGTGACCGCGTAAAGCTGACGGCCTTTATTGTGCCAGCTTTGAATTAAAGCGGTTGAATCATCATATCCACTTTTGGCCGTATCTCGTAGATTGTCTGGGGCATTGCGGTCCATCAGCACCTTGCCCGCAATCATGCGTGTCCCGCGTTTTTCTGATTGTTTGAAAAACGCATTCACTGATTGCGCATGCACTGTGCAGTATACCGCAGCAGTGGTTGTTCCATTCCGCAAAAGTTCGTCCAGAAACGCGCTGGCAACAGCTTCTGCATAGGCCGAATTATCAAACTGGGCTTCGGTTGGAAAAATATACTGTTCCAACCATGGTAAAAGTTGCTGCCCCCAGGAGGCAATAGCTGGCATTTGCGGGTAATGAACGTGCGTATCAATAAACCCGGCGGAAATAATGCTATCTGGGTAATGTGTAACTGCAATGGCCTTATCTAGCTTAGGCGCAAGGGCCGCATAAGGCCCACAATCCATTATACGGCCCGCTTCCATTATAATCAGGCCGTCTTCTTCAACATGCAGGCTTTCTTCCGGAGGCACCAGAAAAGGATTGCCCGTGAACGTAATGTAGCAACCCCGAATAGCCGTTTTTGCTGAAGATACTGACATGATTTTATAGCTGTTCCAGAAAGAAATTTTCAATTTCGCTAATAATAAACCGCGCTGCCGTAGAAAGCTGGCGAGAGCGGTCTACACACAAAGCCAAGGATAATGGCGTAAGTTTTTTATGCACAATAGGGGTAAAAGCAAGTTGGTTCTTTTGCACTTCATCATAGGCATCCAGATAACTTAAAATCCCAATTCCCGTGCCCTCCAGCACCAGAGATTTGATCATCTGAATATTATCTGCACGTGCAACAGCAGCTATTTCTATACCTGTTTCTGCTTCCAAAAGCCCAATGGGCCGCCAAAGCGCAAGAGGCGGCGAGGGCACAATAACCGGATATTCCGCAGCCACACTAAAACGTGCCTCGCTTAACGCCGCAACGGGGTGAGACGGCAGGGAAATAAACCCCAAAGGGATTTCCTTATGCGCCCGTACGGTTAATTCCCGCATGTGGCTTGGGTTAAACATAAGGGCAAAATCTGCGTGTCCCTTTACCAGAAGTTCTCCCATATTCTGGCTTTTGCGCACATGCACACTCACCAAAATACCCGGATGGCTTTCACGCAGCCGCCCCAATAGAACCGGTAAGAAACCTTTGGTAAGTGCATCTGGAATAAGAATATCCGCCGTGCCCTGCCGCAAGCCTTTAAGATTATCAAGCTGGATTTTAAGCGTATTTAAGTCTCGCGACCAATGGCGGCAGGATGTTAGCAGCAATTCCCCTGCCGTTGTTAGGCGCAGACCTGTTGGCAAGCGTTCGAACAATAACGTGCCCAGTAATTTTTCACCCTGAAGAATCTGCCTATCAATAGCGGAAGCGGCAATATGCAATTCGTCCGAAGCCTTACGGATTGAGCCATGCTGAGCAACAGCCATGAAGTAACGAAGAAAACGGGAAAAAACTGGCATTTGCTTTTGCTCTCATTTTGCGAACGCACCATGCTGAATTATGTCATATACAAGAACGATGCGAATGTGAAACATTATGCTTGATTTTATCGTCGTTGTCAGGGGCATGAATCAGATTGTTTTCGGGCAACGCATATTTCGGACTGATATGCAGGCATGGAACAGCTTAATAAACGTGTGCGTGATGATCTCGCAAAAATTCAGTATGCAACAGGCAATTGGTGCATTCCCCACAAGCATGATGGCGAAGATGTTCTGGATGTTGCTATTATTGGCGGCGGGCAGGGCGGTTTGGCCACCTGCTTTGGGCTAAAGCGGCGCGGTATTACCAACACCTGTATTTTTGATACCGCCCCCAAAGGGGGTGAAGGCCCGTGGATTACGTTTGCACGTATGCTAACCCTGCGTACGCCCAAATATGTAACCGGCCCAGATTTAGGCATTCCCAGCCTGACACCTCAATCCTGGTACGAAGCACGCTACGGAGCTGCTGCATGGCATACGCTGGATAAAATTTCCCGCCAGGATTGGCAAACTTATCTGGATTGGGTGCGTGATGTTCTGGATTTGCCTGTAAAAAATGAACACGAACTATTAGATATTGATTGGCAGGATAACCTGCTGAAACTAACTTTTGCATGTGCTGGTGGCGTAAAAAAACAGGTTTGGGCGCGCAAAATTGTGCTGGCAACGGGTATTGAAGGCGGTGGCGCATGGCATGTGCCAGACTTCATTACAAAAGCTCTGCCAAAAGCACGTTATGCCCATACGTGCGAACAGATTGACTTTGAAAAACTGCGCGGCAAACGCATTGGCGTTCTTGGTGCCGGGGCCTCGGCTTTTGATAACGCGGCAACGGCTTTGGAGCATGGTGCCAAGCAGGTTGATCTGTGCCTGCGTCGTAAAAAAATTCCATCTGTAAACCCATACCGCTGGATGGAAAATGCTGGATTTCTCAGCTATTTTTCAGAACTGGATGATCTGGTGCGCTGGCGCTTCATGCAGCGGATTTATGATCTCAACCAGCCGCCCCCGCAGGATACGTTCTGGCGCTGCCGGAGCCATAAAAACTTTGCCTTCCACACGGGCACTCCGTGGCTTTCCGTGAAGGAGGAAGGGAAAGACGTGGTTGTGACCACGCCACATGGTGAAATGCGGTTTGACTTCCTGATTATTGGCACAGGATTTGTTATTGATCTGGCCCAGCGGCCAGAACTGGCTAAAGTGGCGCCGCATATTGCCCTTTGGCGGGATTGTTTTGCCCCACCGGAAGACGAACAAAGCACACTTCTGGGCAGCCACCCTTATCTGGGCGAACGCTTCCAGTTTTTGCCGCGCAATGCGTCCGATCCACTAGCTCCAATGCTTGCGGCCATTCATAACTTTACATTCTCTGCCACACCCAGCATGGGGCTTTCTGGCTCATCCATCAGCGCCATGCGGTTTGGGGTGGAAAAACTCACCTTCGGCATCGGGCGTGATCTGTTTGTGCAGGATGGTGAAAAACACCTGCAAAGCCTGCTGGATTACAATGTAGATGAATTAGTCAGTCTGGAACCTCCTCAGTGTGTGTGATGATGTGTTCAGGAAGGTAAGGAAATAATGCAGAATTACCCGCGCGATATGGTGGGATACGGCGCTTGCCCGCCGGATCCACGCTGGCCCAACGCTGCCCGTATAGCCGTGCAGTTTGTTGTGAATTACGAAGAAGGTGCCGAAAACTCTGTCCTACATGGAGATAAAGGGTCTGAGGCGTTCCTTTCGGAAATGATCGGCACAACATCTATCGTAGGCGAACGCTGCATGCAGATGGAAAGTCTGTATGAATACGGTAGCCGCGCGGGGTTCTGGCGCTTACATCGGTTGTTCGAACAGACGGACATCAAGCCCACCGTATTTGGTGTGGCAACAGCTATGGCACGCAACCCCATAGCCGTTGCAGCCATGCAGAAAAGCGGGTGGGAAATTGCCTCTCATGGCCTGCGCTGGATTGATTATCAGCATATGCCTGAAGATGTTGAGCGTGAGCATATTCAACAAGCCATAAAGCTACATACGCAAGTTACGGGGGAACGTCCGCTTGGGTGGTATCAGGGCCGCACAAGCCCGAACACAGCCCGCCTTGTGGCTGAAGAAGGTGGCTTTGTTTATGATGCGGATTCATATGCAGATGACCTTCCGTATTATGACAGAACACACGGCAGGCCGCAGCTTATTGTGCCTTACACGCTGGACGTGAACGATATGAAGTTTGCGGCCCTGAACGGCTTTACAGAAGGCGAACAGTTTTTCCGCTACCTGCGAGACTGCTTTGATATGCTGTATCAAGAGGGCGGCCGCATGATGTCTGTTGGCCTGCACTGCCGTCTGGCAGGCAAGCCCGCACGCGCCTTGGCGGTTGCCAAGTTTATACAGCACATCCAGCAGCATGAAGGAGTGTGGACACCAACCCGTCTGGAAATAGCCCGCCATTGGCAAAAGGTGCACCCCGCATGATGCGCTTGCAGGATGTAAACACGCTCTCTCCCGCACAGTTTGTTGAAACATTTGGGGGCATTTACGAACACTCTCCGTGGGTGGCGGAAGCAGCTGTAACGCAACGCCCCTTTGCCTCCTTGCAGCAGATGCAACTGGTCTTTTCCCAAGCCGTGCAACAGGCTCCGGAAAGCCAAAAACTGACGTTGGTGCGTGCCCACCCAGAACTTGGCCACCGTATGGGCATAGATCCGGACTTAAGTGCTGAATCAACGCAGGAGCAGGGGAGCGCCGGGTTAGATCGGCTTTCTCCCACCGAATACAAGCAACTCCGTGAGCTGAATGACGCGTACCACAAAAAATTTGGCATGCCGTTTGTTATTTGTGTCCGCAAAGCCACCAAAGCCGTTATTCTGGAGGCCTTGGAACAACGTCTGACAAGCTCCTTTACAGTAGAGCTTGCAGAAGCGCTAAAGCAGATTGATGCAATAGCTGCCTTAAGATTACAGGATAAGGTGCAGGCATGAGCTCTCTTTCCACACATGTGCTTAATACAGTTTCTGGCCACCCGGCCAGTGCTGTGCAAATCCGCCTTTTTGCCGGTGACACTCTTGTGTTTACAGGGGTAACAAATGCCGATGGCCGCTGTGCAGAACTCAGAAATCTTGAACTCAAACCCGGTCAGTATCGGCTGGAGTTTGAAATCGGCACCTATTTTCAGCAACAGGGCATGAATCTGCCAGAACCTCTTTTTCTGGATATCGTGCCAATTGTTTTTGGATTGGGTGAAGCCATGCACGCCCATGTGCCGCTGCTTGCTGCACCTTATGGTTATTCTACTTACAGGGGAAGCTAACAGATGAAAGCTGCCAGAAACGTTCCGCAAGCGGTTCATCCTGTAGATGAATTCCTGCCTTTCTGGCAGTTGGGTGTTTATGGATTGCAGCACGTGCTCACATTTTATGCTGCATCTGTAATTGTACCTATTCTGCTTGCCAGTGCTCTTGGGCTTTCGCACGATGCCTTGGAACACCTTATTGAAGCCGATCTTTTCACCTGCGGTATTGCCTCGCTTATTCAGGCCGTGGGTATTGGGCCTCTGGGTGTCAAACTTCCTCTGTTACAAGGGGTTACGTTTGTTTCCGTTACCCCCATGATCGCCATTGGCATGGCTGCCGGGGGTGGCATTGAAGGGCTGCATCAGATTTTTGGTGCTGTTATTGTTGCGGGTATTTTTTCCTATTTTATGGCGCCATTTTTCTCACGATTGATCCGTTTTTTTCCGCCTGTTGTCACCGGGTCTGTCATTCTGGTTATTGGGTTGGCTCTGCTGCCTGTGGCGGCCAATGATATTGTTAATGGCCAAGGCACGGGCACCATGCAAAACCCTGTCAGCCTGCGTAATGTTGCGTATGGCTTGGGCACGCTGCTGTGCATTCTGGCTGTTCAACGTTTCTTCAAGGGTTTTCTGGGCACCATTGCTGTGCTGGTTGGCCTGATTATGGGCACGCTGGTTGCATGGATTTTGGGAGATGCACATTTTGGAGATGTGTCATCCGCACCACTCTTAACCATTGTGCGCCCGCTATATTTTGGCATGCCCAGTTTTCATATCGTACCCATTCTTTCCCTGATTATCGTAATGATGATTTCCATGCTGGAAACAACGGGAGATGTGTTTGCCACTGGTGCTATTGTGGACAAAAAGATCACTCCGCGTGATATCACTCGCGCCATTCGGGCAGATGGGGCCGCTACAATGCTGGGGGGTATTTTCAATTCCTTTCCCTACACCTGCTTTGCTGAAAACGTAGGCCTGGTGCGGCTTACGGGCGTAAAAAGCCGGTGGGTTGTGGCTGCCGCAGCCCTTATCATGATGATTATGGGCTGCTTGCCTAAACTGGCCGTGCTTATGGCCTGCGTGCCGCTGCCTGTTTTGGGGGGCGCAGCTTTGGCCATGTTTGCAGCGGTTGCCGTGGTGGGTATCCAAACCTTGGCGCAGGTGGATTTTGATAACCAAAACAACGGCATTATTGTTGGCACCAGCGTTGGCTTGGGCATGCTTGCTACAGCACAGCCTCACATTGCAGATCACTTTCCCGCATGGGCTCAGATCATCTTTGGCAGTGGCATCACGCTTGGGGCCATGTCCGCCATTATCCTGCATTTAATCTTCAACCACGGCACGCATGGCGCTGTTGTGGAAGAAAAAGAAGCCGCCCCACAACCAGCCACCACCCACCCAGAAATGTGGAAGAACGTTGTTGTGATATCAGAAGATAAGCTTGGGCCACGTCGTCCAAAATCCTGTTCCAGATAAATCCTGACCACTGATTCTTCTACAGAGACCAAAAAATGCGACACCATATAAGGTTTTATCTGGGTCAGACCTTGCACGAAGTGTCTGATCTTTCTCCCACTCACACAGTATTGGACTGGCTGCGTGACCAGAAAGGCCAAACCGGCACCAAGGAAGGGTGTAATGAGGGCGATTGCGGTGCCTGCACGGTTATGGTTGTGCGCCTTGAAAACGGCCAGCTCACATGGCGCAGCGTAAATGCCTGTATCCAGTTTTTATGGATGTTGGATGGCGCACAGCTTTTTACAGTTGAGTATTTGCAAAACCCGGATGGCTCCCTGCACCCCGTGCAACAGGCTATGGTGGACTTGCATGGGTCTCAATGCGGGTTTTGTACACCGGGCTTTGTGATGTCCATGGTGGCTTATGTACAAAATGGCGGGGGAGATGATCCTAAAGCCATCAACACAGCCCTTGCGGGCAATTTATGCCGTTGCACCGGCTATGCACCTATTATACGCGCCATGCAGCAGGCATGCCACACCATGCAGCAACAGGGCAACCGTTTTGATAAGGAAAAACAAGACATCATTCTGCGCCTTTCTGCCTTACAGGATGGTAGCAGTGTAGATATTCAAAACACCCAAGGCCGCATCACTTTGCCAGCCAATTCCGATGCGCTTGCAGCCGTTTATCGGGAAAACCCTACAGCCACTCTGGTTGCTGGCGCCACAGATGTTGGCTTGTGGGTGACCAAGCATTTGCGAGACCTGCCACATGTTGTTTCCGTAAAATCCGCCAAGGATCTGCATAAACTAGAACAACGTGATGGCGGTTTGTGGATAGGTGCGTCCGTAACATACACGCAGGCCCTTCCTGCCTTGGCAACCCATCTGCCCGATGCACTGGAAACCATAAAACGTATTGGTTCCACGCAGGTAAGAAACGCTGCCACTGTTTGCGGCAATATAGGCAATGCCTCACCCATTGGGGATGGGCCACCATTGTTTATAGCTGCCGGAGCCGTGCTGCATTTACGGCAAGGCAATACACGACGGCAGATTCCGCTTGAAAACTATTTTCTGGAATACGGAAAACAGGATCGCCGTCCAGCCGAATTCATAGAAGGCGTGTTTATACCAGATCAATCTGCTCAAACTGTTATGCGGGCCTATAAGGTTTCCAAACGGTTTGATCAGGACATTTCTGCAATTATGGCAGCCTTTGCGCTTTGTGTAGATACAGATGGCCACATTACAGAGGCTCGTCTGGCTTTTGGCGGAATGGCGGGCATTCCCTGCCGCGCCAAGAAAGCGGAAAAGGCTTTGGTAGGCCAGAAGTGGGATATTGTAGCGTTGGAAGCTGCCCGCACGGCCATATTGGATGATTTTACACCCTTAACGGATATGCGCAGCAGTGCGTGGTATCGCTCTACAGTATCCGCCAACCTGTTAACGCGCTTTTTTGAGGAAACAGCACCACAAGGAAGCAGTCAACCTATCTGCCTGGAAGGTTGGAGAGAAATTTCCCATGCTTAAAAACCATAAAAGCGAGCAGAAAATTGTTCCCGGTGGGGCAACGCAAAGCCTGAAGCATGAAAGTGGGCGGCTGCACGTTTCCGGCAAGGCAACGTATATTGATGATATTCCGACCCCCGCAAATGTTGTGCATGTGGTGCCCGGTTTAAGCACCAAGGCACATGCACGCATTATTTCTATAGATCTGGAACACGTTAAAAATTTTCCGGGTGTTTTATACGTTCTGACGGCCCAAGATGTGTTGGGGGAAAACCAGATCAGCCCTGTAGGCGCGGGGGACGAACCTCTTTTGGCCAAAGATGAGGTTTTCTATTACGGGCAGCCCATTTTTGCCGTCGTGGCCGAAACACGCATGGCTGCCCGCAAAGCCGCGCGTCTGGCAAAAATTGTTTATGAGGATCTGCCTGCCGTTCTCTCCATTGAAGAAGCCCGCCAAAAAGGCGGTTCTATGGTGTGCCGTCCGTTAGAAATGGTGCGCGGCAATGCAGCAAATGCCTTGGAAAAAGCTCCTAAACGGCTTTCCGGGCGCATTACGGTTGGGGGGCAGGAGCAGTTTTATCTGGAAGGCCAAGCCGCACTGGCTACGCCGGGCGAAGAGGGGGAGATACGCATATGCTCCTCTACACAACACCCCACAGAAACCCAGCACATGGTGGCACACGTTCTTAACCGCCCCAGCAATTTGGTAACCGTAGAAGTGCGCCGCATGGGCGGTGGCTTTGGGGGGAAGGAAACACAGGCAAACGCTCCAGCCTGTCTGGCCGCTCTGGCCGCAGAAATCACCCAACGTCCCGCTAAATGCCGTCTTGACCGTGATGATGATATGATCATGACAGGCAAGCGGCATGACTTTGTCATTGATTATGATGTCGGCTTTGATGCGCAAGGGCATATTCAGGGTGTTGATATGCTGCTGGCCGCACGGTGCGGATGGTCTGCTGATCTATCTGGCCCTGTCACGGACAGAGCATTGTTTCATGCAGATAATTCCTATTATTACCCGGATGTAAGGCTGCGGTCAGAACCATTTCGTACCAATACCCAATCCAACACGGCATTCCGAGGCTTTGGTGGGCCGCAAGGCATTGCCGCGGCTGAACGTGTTGTAGAGGAAATTGCTTTTGCCACAGGGCTAGACCCGCTGGATGTGCGTTTGCGCAACACATACGGCACGCAAGATAGGAACATCACACCGTATTTCATGACCGTGGAAGATTCCATTTCCCGCGAAATCATGGAACAATTGGCCGAAGAGTGTGATTACCGCAAACGCCGTAAGAAAATTCACGCCTTTAACCACACCAGCAAATACATTCGCCGGGGCATAGCACTTACACCTGTTAAATTTGGTATTTCCTTTACCGCCACGCATTTCAATCAGGCAGGCGCTCTGGTGCATGTCTATACCGATGGCTCCGTACAAGTGAACCACGGCGGTACAGAAATGGGGCAGGGATTGCATACCAAAATGGTGCAAATTGCCATGCGGGAATTTGGCCTACCCGAAAACCGCGTGCGCATTACCGCCACAACCACAGGCAAGGTGCCCAATACGTCTGCCACAGCGGCATCTAGCGGAGCGGATCTGAATGGCATGGCTGTTCTGGACGCTATCAGCAAGATCAAAGGTCGGCTTATCAGCTTTGCTGCCACACACTGGCAGGTGCCAGAAAGTGCTGTGCACTTTGGAAGCAACGGCGTACAAGTAGGGGAAAGCTGCATTCCGTTTGTGGATGTGGTGAAAGCCGCCTACATGGCCCGTGTTTCGCTCTCCTCATCCGGGTTTTACAAAACACCCAAAATTTCGTGGGACCCGAAAACAGGCCGTGGCCACCCATTTTACTATTTTGCCTATGGTGCCGCATGTGCGGAAGTTGCGGTTGACCTGCTAACTGGTGAAAACCGTATGGAACGCGTAGATATTCTGCACGATGCGGGACAATCTCTAAACCCGGTTCTGGATATTGGCCAGATAGAAGGGGGCTTTATCCAAGGGGCAGGGTGGCTGACAATGGAAGAGCTGGTATGGGATCAAACGGGTCGGCTGCGCACGCACGCTCCCAGCACCTATAAAATTCCAGCTTGTTCAGACAGACCCCCGATTTTTAATGTGAAATTGCTAGAGAATNCCCCGATTGTTAATGTAAAGTTGCTAGAGAATTCCCCGAACCGGGAAGAAACCATCTTCCGTTCCAAAGCTGTGGGGGAACCCCCTTTTGTGCATGGGCTGGCTGTATTGCATGCCATATCAGACGCCATAGCGAGCATTGCGGATTACCGTATCTGCCCTCAGCTAGATGCGCCTGCCACGCCAGAACAGATTTTACGCGCAGTAGAACGGCTTAAAAACCAAAAGGAAATATCTCACGAATAGGAGCTGATGATGCGAGAGGTTGCAAGGGTTCTCCAACACTGGCACCACCATCCAGAACAGCTCATTCTTGTGCGCGTTATAGAAGCCAAAGGTTCTACCCCGCGGGAGACAGGTGCTTTTATGCTGGTCGGCACCTCTTTTCTGGCCGGAACAGTAGGGGGCGGCGCGTTAGAACATGAATGCGTATTACAGGCGCGCCAAATGCTGTGCCAACATGAAAAGCTGCGTGAGCATGAATTTATTCTGGGTGGGCAAAATACCAACCAATGCTGCGGAGGTTGGGCCCGTGTGCGGTTAGAGCGTGTAACGCCAGACATTGTGCAGGAGCTGGAAAACAACATACAGCAAGAGCGGAAATTACGCCCAGTTTTACTTATGTTTGGGGCTGGCCATGTTGGCCGCGCCTTGGCTTATGCGTTGGCACCATTACCTTTGAAGTTAACATGGGTGGACCCCAGAGCGCAGGAGTTTGGCAATGTTCCCGCTGGTGTAGAAACATGCATAACAGACCAATGGGAGCCAATATTGCACGCCACACCGGCTAAATCCGGCGTGCTGGTGCTTACCCCCAGCCACACGTTGGATGCGCTGATTATAGAATCTGCTCTTTTGCGGAATGATCTGTCTTATGTAGGACTTATTGGCTCTGCCACCAAACGCAGACGGTTTGAACACAGCTTCCGCCAGCTTGGCATGGAAGAAGAGCGTTTACAGTCCCTCATCTGCCCCATAGGAGAGCGCGGTATCAGGGATAAACGGCCAGAAGTTATCGCAGCCCTTGTGGCGGCGGAAGTGGTGGAGCATGTGCTCCACCCAGCCCAATAACGTTCAGGCCATTTCCTTTTCTGGCAGGGGTACGCACCCTGCCAAGCCGCTTTTCTTCAACGCCCGCGCAACACTAAACAGCGCGGCTTCCTGCCCCGGAGCCGCAACAAGCTGTAAACCAAGTGGCAAAGAGCCTGTATTTTTCAACGGCAAACACAACACGGGCAAGCCCGGCAAGCTTAAAGGCTGTGTAAACAAGCCTAGATTGGCCCGGGCAGACACGGGTTTGCCATCCACCATAATGGTTGGCTCATCCAGCAAAGGGGCTTCTCCCATAACCGTTGGCGCTATGAGAACATCTGTTTTCTGGAATATCTCGTGGATTTTCTGCCGGAACCAGTTTCTAAACCGCTGTGCCTGCAAATAAGTGGATGATGGCAACAAGGCTCCAGCAATCAAGCGGTCTCGCGTAGCGGGATCATACTCTTCAGCCTGTTTGCGCAGGCGGGGCAGATGCAGGTTTCCACCTTCCGCTGCTGTTATCAAAAAGGATGCTGCACGTGCGCTTGCTACTTCCGGCAACTCAACAGTGCTAGAATTTTTCAGGCTGGCGCAAACATGGTTCAGTGCAGCCACAAGGGTAGGGGATAGATTAGATGCAAACCATCCTCCCAATCTGGAAACCCGAAGTGTATCTACGGCTGGTTCTGGCGCTGGAATGCTGCCATCCATCACGTAAAATATTGTAATCAGATCATCCAGAGAGGATGCAAAACTCCCCACCACATCCAAACTGGCAGAAAACGGATAGGCACCAGCACGGGGTAGGCGGCCAAAAGTGGGCTTTATCCCCCATACACCGCATAATGATGCCGGAATACGAATAGACCCGTTGGTATCAGACCCAAGGGCAAAAGGTAGAAAACCCGCAGCAACAGCCGCAGCAGACCCACCGGAGGACCCGCCAGCCATACGGGCCAGATCATGCGGGTTATGGGTGGTGCCATAATGTGCGTTTACGGTTGCAAATCCGTAAGCAAATTCATCCATGTTCAATGTTGCCACGGGAATAGCCCCCGCAGCTTTAAGCCGCTGTACAATGGCGGCATCTTTTTGCGCTGGCGGTGTATTGCGCAGCACAATAGAGCCTGCCGTAGTGACATGGCCTGCAATATCAAACAAATCTTTTACGCCAAACGGTACCCCCGCCAAAGGGGGTAAGGTTTGGCCCGCCTGCCGCATGGCATCTATTTTATGAGCCTGCTGCAAAGCCTTATCGGCAAAAATATGCGTCACACATCGGATATCGTTATCCTGTGTACGCAACGTATTTAATGTTTCCTGGATAGTGGAAACTGCACTTTTTTTACCAGAGCGAATAGCCTCCGCAATGGCAAGCGCGCTGGAAAAATGGGTCATGGAATGTACTCGTATGCTGGTTCACACGTATCGGGCAGGGTGTGCTGTTCAACCAGTTTGGCATAGTGCGCCAAAAGGGCGGAATTGCTTATCACTCCCGGTAGGCATGAGGGAGAAAGATCAAGCCCTATGGCTGCAGCGCGTGCGCGAACAAGATTTTCCTGATTAGAGGAAGGGGCGGTCATGGGCCTATTTCCTTATAAAGCAGGGCTTTCGGTTTCTGGGCGAGCTGCCATGAGCGAGACATGTGCTGCCAGAATTTTCCATCCATTGTCTGTCCGGATCCATGTTTGCATTTGCCGACCGGTTCGGTCTGAGCCTTCACGCTGAAACTCCAGACTGACAACAGCGCTTTCAGTGCCAATAGCGGTAATGGTGCGCCGCAGGTTACGGCGCGGGGGGCTTCCTCCTTTTCTGGAGCGGCGAAAAGCTGCTATTTCTTCCGCTCCATACAGGTTTTCTCCCACGCCGTAGCGCACCACTTCCGGGCCATTCCAGAACAGATCATCCAAAACTTTCACATCATTTTCGGCCAGAGCACGTTCGTAACGGTCTGAACATGCTTCAACCTGCCGGAGTGTTTCTGGATTATTCAGTTCCATTACGCGTCCCCCACTGGTTACGGCCAAGATGCCAGGGCAGCATCCACAGCAGCCCCGCGCGGTGGCTTAAACCCTTCGGCGGCTAAAGCCGCTTCCAATGCGCCCAATGTCAGCAGCACTTTGTGTTTAACGGCATTGTAACCCATGGTGCCAATACGCCAGATTTTGCCCGTTAGCGGGCCAAAAGCCGTGCCAATTTCAATGCCAAAATCTTCACGCATACGCAGTCGGACTTTATCTCCATCCACGCTGGCCGGAATCCATACCCCCGTTACGTTGGCCATACGATAGGCATCATCACCAAAAATGGTGAGCCCCATAGCACGTAGGCCTGCAATAAGTGCCGTGCTGGCCATTTTGTGGCGGGCAAAACGGTTTTCCAGCCCTTCTTCCAGCACAATACAGGCAGCCTCTCTGGCACCATATAACATGGTGGTTGCTTCGGTATGGTGGTTCAGCCGCTTTTCAGACCAGTAATCCATCACCATAGCCAGATCGAAGTAATTGGATGGAATACGTGGCCGCTGCCCATCCGTAAGGCTTGCATTGCGGATACCGGCCTCTACATGTCGGCGGGTCATAATATGTTCAGCAGCCCGGTCCGAAATAGTAATGGGGGCAGAACCCGGTGGCCCACCCATACATTTCTGCAAACCGCCAGATACCACATCAATCCCCCACCGATCCGTGCAAACAGGCACGCCACCTAGGGTGGCCGTTACATCGGCATAGGAAAGAACATTGTATTTTTTGCACAATGCTCCAACACCATCCAAAGGCTGCGCCATTGTAGTGGAGGTATCACCATGAATACAGGCCAAAACCTGTGGCTTATGTTCCTGCAATGCTGCTTCTATCTGCGCCAGAGAGGCTACTTCACCCCATGGCAGATCCAGCGTGCAGATTTCTGCTCCAACCCGTTCGGCAATTTCAGAAAGCAGCAAGCCAAAGCGCCCGGCACGCACAATAAGAATTTTTGCACCCGGTTCCACCAAGGAAACAAGGGCTGCCTCAATCCCGGCGCGGGCCGTACCATCTACCAGAAATGTCCATTGGTTCTGTGTCATGAATACCTGGCGGTACAGCGCCATGGTTTCATTCATGTATTCTGTCATTTCTGGGTCAAACTGCCCCAGCATATCGGCAGACATAGCACGCAAAACACGAGGGTACGCATTAATAGGGCCGGGGCCCATCAGAAACCGTTGGGGCGGATCTATCTGCTTAAACATTGGTGGAATCATACGGGTTTGCTCCATGGTTAGATGGCTTTTTCTGATGGAATATTCTGGATAAAATCGCACATGACACGTAAAGCCGTTTCTACATCCTGATCCTGCACAGCTTCGGCAGGATTGTGGCTTATGCCTTTTTCACAGCGGATAAACAGCATACATACAGGGGCCAGTGCCGCCATAATCATGGCATCATGTCCAGCACCGCTTACAAGTGGATAAGCCGTTTGGCCCGTTACTGTGTGGATGGATGCGGCAAGAATGTTGCTAAGTTGCGGGTTACACTGTGTGGCGGAAAGATCATGCTGGAGGGTAAGTTGCATCTCCACGCCGCGTTTTTGGCTGATTTCCTGCAAAGCATGAGTGAGTGTTTCTGCTGCTGTGTTGCGCACATCTTCCGTGCCAGCCCGCACATCAATACTAAATTCCACCCAACCAGGTACAATATTGGGGGCACCTGGCTTTACGCTCATCTGTCCTACGGTTGCCACCAGATCATTCGGGCCGGATTGCGCAATTTTTTCTATACAGCAAATCGCTTCCGCAGCTGCGGCCAAAGCATCTTGGCGCAAATGCATGGGCAATGTGCCTGCATGCCCGGCCATGCCTTTCATCGTCACCTTAAACCGATATTGCGCGGCAATAGATGTTACCAAGCCTACCGCATGGCCCGTACTTTCCAGAACAGGGCCTTGTTCTATATGCGCTTCAAAATACGCGAGAATCTGAGAGGGCTTATAAGCGGCTTCCAGATAGCATGCAGGATCTAGCCCTCTTTCCTGAAGCGCCTGCTGGATGCTGGTGCCTTGAGTATCCTGTACGTTTGGCAACGTGTCTAAAGAGCCCGCCACAGCGCGAGATGTCAGCATGGAAACCGGAAAGCGCGAACCTTCTTCATCTCCAAACCCAATGATTTCTATGGCGAAGGGAAAGCGCTTTTGCTGTGCATGAAAGCGCGCAATGGTCTCTATGCCCAGAATAACGCCTAATGTGCCATCATACTTGCCTGCGTTTTTTACACTATCAAGATGAGAACCAATAAGCAGGGCAGGAGCGTTAGGGGTAAGGGCCTCATAGCGGCCAATCAGATTACCTGCGGCATCTATCCGGCAGTGCATACCGGCTTCTTCCATCCATGTGCGCACCTGCTTTACGCTCGCCATATAGGCAGGAGAAAGATAGGAGCGGAACAAGCCCTCTGATGTATCTGAAAAAGGAATGTGACCTAAAAAGTCACACCGTTGTACTGCCCTTTTCCCGGACGCATCTGCAACACATGGAACATTGGGCAGGATTTGCATGCAGGCCTCTAGGGTTAGGAGGTCAATAAAAAACGTTACTTCTTGCGCCATATCAAGGGCGAAACAAATTATACGCAGGTTTTTTCTGTTCTCTCAAAAGCAAAAAAAGCAATGTTGCATTGCCAAATTCAGATCAGATAGCGCTCTTAAAACGGCAACAAGAAAATGCTTTTTTTGTTTTTGTGCGATCACTTATATACCTATATATATCGATATCGTATCGTTTTATCCGCCCGCTGCCCGGAGCCTTAATCTCATGTTGGAAGCTTACTCAAAGATCTCTGCCGATTTTCAAATTACGGCTTCTACACAGGTCAATTTGAATAAACTGACCTCCTGTTTCTGCATCATTGTTAAGCTTCCCTGCTGAGGAATTTTCTCATGTCCTTTCGGATTATTGCGCCGTCCCGCCCAGTTTTGTCCCGACTGACATACCGCCAACATCTTGCAACATTGTCCTGCCTTGTCAGTGCTGTTGGATTTTGCGCCAGCCTTTCTACGGCTCAGGCACAAACGGCTACGGCAGCCAAAAAATCATCCCAGCTTACACGGGCATCTTCAACGACTTCCGCGGCGCATGCACGCCCACGCTCCACAAAAGCAATTGAGGCACATGGGGCAGAAGAAATCTCGGTGGGTTCCACACGCCGCAAGCGCAATGGCGGTGGCGGCATGATGCGGCTTGAAACAGCCCCTCATGCGGTGCAGACAGTCACCAAAGAATATATTGATATGCGCAGCCCCGTTTCCACAGCGCTGGATCTGGTTAAAAACCTGCCAAGCGTGAACGTTACCACCCCAGATACATCGGGCATGCAGGGCGGACAGGTGCAGACACGCGGCCTGACAGACCGTGATATGGCCATTATGGTAGATGGCATTTCTGCCGGGCAGGCAAAATATCTGGCAGAAATTATTGATTCAGAAAACGTAGATGAAGTTAGCATCACCCCCGGCAGTGCCGCGCGTGATCTGCCGGTTATGTCTGCCGCTGGTGGGGTAATGAACTCCAAATCCCATGTCGCGTCACATAAATTTGGTGGTATGACGGATTTTTCTTACGGCACCAA
>VNJQ01006286.1:0-10111 GCA_008042515.1 Drosophila truncata | reverse complement strand
AATTTTCAACAAATGAAGAACTAATTGACGCCATTCAGAGGGCCTTGGCTACAATATCCCTAGACTACATTAAAAGTCTATATGATTAGCTGCCCAACAGGATATACGAGGTTATATTGAATAAGGGGGACTCAACCCATTATTAAATTAACAATTATATATATATATATTAATACTCAATATTGAAGAAAAACACATTTCCTAATATTTAAGTTCGTTAAATATACTTAAAACAAAAATGTGCTATTCATGTGAAACAAAATTGTTGTGGAATTTTTTAAGTTTTTAAGTTTTTTGGTTAACATTTATTAATTGGTAATTTAATTTAAGTTTTGTTACTTTTCTTATATTTAAAATTTATTTCACTATAAATAGAAACTTAAACATCAGCGAGCTTTCTTTTTGGTTAAAAGATTTCATGATTTGAAATTGCATATAAAAGTGTGCTATTCAATTGAAACGCTGTGTACATACATACAAAATCCTTCTTTTCTATTCCGCCCATAATTCGTCTACTTACTGCAACTGACAAAAACTAATAATTTGTTTCCAAATGACAGTAACAATAACAAAGGTATCTGAATTACTTGGATAACACGAATTTTTGAACTTTGTTTTATTGTGTACACGAACGTAACTCTAATCAATTACATTCGAATCAGGGTAACGTAATCATTATAAGTTTTATTTTAAAAATCACATGATAATGATTACAGATTACATTTTATATACAGATTATATTTTTTTGTCATTCATAACAATAAAAACTGGGTAATAGTATATTAATCTATAATAACGTATTGAATCAGTTCAAAAGAACTTTCTGCATTTCGCTTTACGCGGCTTAAACTGGGATACTGAACAGAGATTACCTTTCTATCACAGTAGACTTATTCTAATTAACTTACCCTCCTTAGCCAATCGCAGAATTATGTTAAGCATTACTTTTATTTACACCCTTATTTACGGAAAGCACTGACTTGTTAGGTCAGCTTAATTTCCACGTTAATTTAAGCTGCAATTCTATGTAGAAGTTATACAGTATTAACTATATAATTTTTAGTTTTTGTGGTTTAGTCCTTAGTAGTACAGACAGTCAGAGGAAGAGAGAGAAATTTTAGGGAAATTTTCTTCCCACTTTAGGCTCATGTAAGTTTTTTTAGAATTGGAATCAGAAAAACCACCATATGAATCCTTAAAGTATCAGGATTAACTCGATCAAATATCTTGGTAATAATTGACCTCGATCAGTGTATTTTGCCGTTAGATAAAAACGGGGGAGATTTTCTGATTTTCTAAAAAAATATATAAAAAAAATAGTATACATTGAAATATCCAATATTAAATTAAATGAATCTTTATTGTGTAGAGGACTAAATTTTGGCAAAAATCGCATCTATTGATTAACGCGTTTAGCGTCTAGATTTTTTTTATAGAAAATATTTTTTTTTTGCCACTGAACGAAAATGGGGGCATGTTTATGGCCAAAATAAATCTTAGAAAATCAGTTTATTTTAAGTGGATCCGGCTGTGCGTTAATTCCTGGTTTTTGTGAAACGTTTTTATAAATATTGATGATATACTCTCTATATTAGATACAATTTTCGATTGATACTAAGCTAATCCCCTGTAATTTATGGGTTCCGGCTATAAAAACTTTTTATACATAGAAAAGTAACACGTTGGTTATATGTACATATATTTAAAATTTTTTATAAAATAAAAATTACATTTAATCAAAGCTTAAGTTTCCCATCAGTTCACTGAAATTATACAGGCAGTGAGAAAATACAAGCAGCAGCAATAGCAAGGGGAGAAGCAAACAATAAAAAAACCACAAACAATTTAAATGGATTATGTGTTTACACTCAAAACGGGAGGGATGCAAAAGCATGGTTCAGAGAAGCTGGTTTGAGAGTCAAACGGTGGTAGTGGCACTGTTGCAAATTGATGGTAGCTCTTCGCCATCAAATGGATAAGCAGACGAGATGGGGGCAACAGCCTGGGAGCCTGCCGCAAAAGCCTCAGTCGGACCAACAAACTGACAAGTTCAAGGCAATGGTGCATACGCCCGTGCTGAATCGAATGGATGCCCTTTACGAATGTTCATGTGGCTGCACTGCCTCTGGTATCGCCCCACCTACTATAAGGATTACGCTTTAGCACAGGCGCAAGCAAGCCTTTGTGTGTTTATTTCTTGTCCGTTAATGTTTCGTTTGTTTGATTTTTCCAACGAAATTGTTTTTAATAAATTTAATCTTATTGACTAAAATCTTCTAAAACAAATTTATTTATACAAAATTTTCTTGTCCCTTTTAATTGGAACACACATTTTGAGCATTTTTTCTATCCGGTGATAAGACACAATATTGCCATAATCTTATTAAGTATTGCTTGAATATTTGGTCTGACGTAGAAAATTAATTAAATTAATTAATGATTTATTATAAAGAAAAAACCAAAAAGTTTTTACTTTTTGAAATACTTTTCCTTTTCCCGACTTTCTGGATTTATATTTATTTCTGAACTAAAACTCTGTATACTCGGCACAAATATGAAAAAAGTATGTACAAATGTTCACAAAGATCGTATATTCGCCAAGAAATTAGTGTAATCGAGCTTCAAAATGAAATTGGTATGGCTCCGTTCTAGAGTCTTTAATTAGAACTGAGCTTATTATTTATCTTCCTTCCTTCCTTTGTTGTCGTTTTGTGTTCAAAATTAACTTCAGTACCAGCTTAATTCTCCAAGAAAGCCTAGAATCACTAAGATCTTTAATTTTCTTATGCATTTTAGTGACTCCAACTGGTAGCCACCGAAGTGACGTAGTCTGGTGTGGTTTAGCGGTGAGCAGAAACAGAACAGTTTCTCTGGTGTCTCTTGATCCGTAGTTTGCTTGTAGCTTCTGCAGCTTTCATGCTGTGGCAGTCCCATCTTCATTGCCTTTGTTTCAAAGTCCTGTGGCGACCGCCAATTGGGTCATTACGAATTATTCAAATGAAAAGAAAAAGTTAAAGGAAACCATATGGCAGCTATACTAGTGCGATTTCATATAATTAAAATCAAAGTTCTAACCAATGATCATTTCTCAAATAGGATAATGTTATAATTTCTTCTCCAGCCCATTCCAAAGATAATGGATACATGGAAGACTATCTAAAAAACTATATTCAGATAGCTTCAAAACATAGGGACAAGAATCGTCTGTTGATGCTGATCAAAAATATATATAATTTAAAGATTCTGAAATGATTCCTTTACTGCGTTACATTCTTCTGAATAGTATTATTTATATAATGGCTATAAATTATTTTTTTTTTAATTGTAATAAAAGTTGTTTTGCTAATAGTATTGTTTTGGTAATTTCTTTTTAATTTCGTATACATCCGTCTCTTGTAAAAAAACGTTACTTCTTCTTTTAAACGCGTCACAAGAAAGGAAAAGTGAGATCTCCGCTGGAAGCGCTTCCCTAGATGCATCTTTAGAAAAATAATTAAAAGCCATTCGCAGACACAGAGAAAGCCAGTAAAGTAAATCGTCTGAGACGTTCGAGTCAACCCGTTATATCCCTTCATCTAGCTTGTGAAAATTACCACTAGATTCTCGGTGTACAAGGAATCTGAATTCAATAGACCATATGACTTCCACTTATCGTCGGAGCCTATAACGCTCGCATAGGGAACATGCTGGGATTTACGGATATCCGGGACACCATAATAGGGTATGCCGAAGAACGAGACAAATGACAGAAAGGGAACTCTGTTCCGAACCAGCAGGTTCAAGATGTTGCGGTTCGAGGGTATACCTGACTGAGTACAGCTAGAAGGACAGTCCTTTGGAAAATCTATCTCCTTCTAAAAATCAGGTAACGCGACAGGTGGATGGTTCAAAACCAAAGGATCAGGACAGACATCTCAGGAATTCAGCTAGCACTTACATGGATCCGGGGCCGGATCAGCACAAACAAACTTGATTAGAAATAAACCATGGCTTGACAGAGAATGTAGTAAGGCACGATATCTTTAATCTTCTTTAAACCATTTAGACGCTCAATACCCCCGAAGCCAGGAGTGGATACCACGAAGCTAATTTCACCCCGGCAAGCTGATTCAGAAATAATACTACCAGACCATGAATCAGGTAATGACATGCGAATGATGTAGCAACGAAATGTGGGATGTTCTGCAACTCAGGTACTTAACCCTATAAGCCCCAATCGAAGAAATATTAAAAAAAACGAAGTTGAATATTATTTTTTGGGTAAATGGTAGCTTCTAATTTCAAAAATGACATCAAAAAGTGTGTACTAATTGTAGTTTACCTGTGAATCGAACAAAGGTAAATAAGTGCCTCAAGGCACTCAAAGAACCATTTATTATTTGCTATACATCACAAATGCAGGTTACATTGTGTTTGGGATTTCTTGTAGTGCTTTGCTCCATCTTTTGCCACTGTTTCGACTCATCCAAACAGGAAAATGATTGACTTCATCAAACCGTATATCTAAAATTGGATGCTTTGATTTTTCACCAACTGTGAGCGAAGATCGCGGCGTGGATAAAGATTGCATTGTCCAACCTGGTTTATTTATAATCTCTGAATCGAAGAAGTAACAGAAAGTTTGCAACGGTGTTGTAAGTTCCTTTATACAATCTGGGAGTGAGGAATCTCCTCGAAAAGCTATGTCGTTTACATGCAAATGCATCGATTGCTGCCGCCATGTTATCTTTGTCGGCACCTTGTTTATTGATCCAACATCTGTTAATAAATTAATTAGTTATTTGAGTACCATTATATAATTTAGTTTTCTTACCGGCACAATTGAAACCACCAGAAGAAGGCTCAGATGTGCACACTGAATATTCATATATCGGCAGTGGTGAACGAGATCTCTTTGCAGGATTTTTGGTAATTTCCAGATCCTGTACATTATCTTTGACATTATCAGCTGTATTGTCGATAAATTAAATAGTTTCGGCATCCTCCAATGCCACGTTAAGTGTGTCTACCAAATCCAAGCTGTCTTCATCGTCATCATTAGAGTTATTCAAGGTTCCTAGTCCGTCTCAACATCATTGAACAAGTCAAGCAATTGTTCATCGGTCAACTCGGACAATTTAAAACGTCTACGCATTAGTTCTGCCATTTCGATCGAAAGTCTTAAAACAAACCCATATAATAAACAGAAACAAACACAACAATTGCATGTAGCTGTGAAAAAGGCGCTGCTTGTAAAAGTTCCAACAGTGCCTCAAGGCACTTATAACAATTTCACCGCTGCAACGCACTATTTGTATAAAGTTGCGAATATGCAACTTGATTTGGATTATATATCTTACCTTCAAGAACAATAATTTTTATTTGGCTGATTTTGAAGTTATTTCACTTTTATTGATAAACAAAAACACAATACGAAGCACATCAAATTTTTTGCGCGCGAATGCATGATGCATGTAAATAACACAAAAAAGTCCCGTTATAAAGCTTCAGAGAGCATTCAAAGCTTCCACTCATAAGTTCACATGTTTAGTGTGAATTGAAAACTATAATTAAACTAATTAAAATGCTACTCGTTTTTTAGTTAATACAAATTATATAATACAAATTATATTATATAATTTTTAGGCGGACAAAAGTCCGATTTCAGACTCAAGAACGATATAAAAGTAAATCACCTGGCATGGGTTTGTGGCAGCAAAAGCTATCATTTTCGGAACCCGAAAAAGATATCGTTTGATGAACTTTTGAAATCTTGCGAGTGACACTTTTCTAATATCAAAACCGGGTCTCGATTAAGCTTCAAAAATAAACAAAAAATTTAATTCAATCCTCATTATTCCCTTAACTCTTAAACTAAACTTTTTTAAACTATGTATTTAATCCCAAACTAGACACCAACTAATCTATGTTTCACTTAAGCTTCGACCTGAATGACATTTTGTTAAAATCTATAATTATAAGGTTACAAATTATTAGAAAATCATATAATTCGTAAATAAATCCCAAATAAAATCCTTCACATTTATCGCGTCCCGGTAGGACTCGAACCCATGTCACAGAATTCACAGACAGTCCGCTTACCAACTCGGCTACTGAGGCAAACCAAACTCTAATATTGAGAACGCTTATACATACGATTTCAAGGAGAGAGCAGTACTCCCGGAGCTTGTCCGTTTTAGAACCAGTAAATCCGCTATTTTCCCGCTCACTGTACGTTTCAGAGTCCGCTAGCGGGACTAAGTATTTCGCCCCGTTTACGAGGGACGCCATAGTTCCGATTGCGCTTCGTTTTGGTGTAAGTTTTTGAGCATTTACCGAACCTAATGCGGAAATTTCAATGCTTTTGCGGACATTTTTCGGATCCATCCGCTCACGTCCGCTTCTTTGTCTGCTGGGAAGCAGTTGCTTGTTATGTTTAGGTGTTAGTGGACGCAATGGAAAATATAGAAAACAATACGTGGAAATAAACTATCGTCGTGTGGTCTCATTGTTTCCTTGAATGCATAAAAATGGGTTAGGACTAATTTTTTTTTAGTTTAAGAAGGCTATTTAGGTTTGAGATTATTGTGACCAAGTCATTATACTTCGCACATAATACTCTAAATGGTTTATGCCATTCATAGGAAGTTCAACAGTGGAGCAAAACTAAAGTTAAATAGGATCTAGAATTTATATTCGGTACGTAGAAGATGAGCTGATCCAACAAGTAAGTCCTTTCCACGTCACGATTACGTTCTTCGGTTGACTAAAGTTGGTAAGTTAATTAGGAGTAGAATGCCTTTAAGATATTACTTGAGTTCTATCGGTTTATTTAGAGTCCGGCCTATGCTAAAGCTTCTGATATGAAGCGGAGCTTTCTAATAGTAGAGAGTTTAAGAGAGAGAGCTTTTGGTATGGGATCGCATTGGTCTTTCACTAAGGGTGTTTTGTTTAGTCCAACTAATTGCGCCTGGAGGCGATTGTTAATGTCTAGCTGTGGAGCGTGGTATTGAAGTATTAGCAGGGCTAGTTAAATTTTTTTTTATGGTAATCTGATAGAATAGGGAAGCCAAATGGACTTAGGGCTCGGAATGTGGCGTGAGCCTAGTTGGGAAGATGTTTATGTTATAGTGTGAAGTTATATGAAACTGTGGCTGGTAACTTGCTCGAAATATGATCAATGAAGTCAAGTTCGGGTTCTAGGCGGACGCCCAAATCATCAACTAAATTTAAGATAAGCTTGTAAGTTTATAAGTAGGGAACGACAAGGGAGAAGAATATCATTAGTGTTCGAGCCAAAAGGGCTCTTATTTTCGATAGGCAATGTAATTCCATTTGCAGCCTCAAAGTATCCTGTATGCTCTCTCTGTCCCTCTTGCCCTGGGGTCTGAAACATAGAGCTTTCAATCCGCTCTTCAAAGCTAGGTTAAGGTTCCATATGTTTAGTTCAAATTTACATGCGGTAAATAAACATCCGACTGCAGGTCAGGTTTTGCCAAACTCAATTCGTTTTACACACACAGAGAATGATTATTGTCTAAATGCAGGTCCGATTGATTTTACACTACGGCAGCTAATAACTTCCAATTTTAAATCATAATCCAAATACTTTCTTATTCTTTCCTATAAAAATCTTTCTGGTGTTCCTATGGTATCTATAGGATATAGTCGTCTGATTTTGCTCAAATACCGAGATTCTGGTGAAAATATGTTTAAAACTGCAAAAGTTATAATTTTGTTCTACAAATTTTCCGATCGTTCCTATGGCAGCTATATGATATAGTCATTCAATCCTGCCTGTTCCGACTAATTGCGTCTGGGGCGATTGTTTTTGTCTAGCGTAGGATTGCAGTGTTAGCAGGTCTAGCGGAAAAAGGGTGAGAGCCGGCTTGACTGGCTAGGGTTAATTGTTTATGGTAACCTGATAGGATTGGGAGCCCTTAGGATTTTGAATGTAGCTGGAGTGTAGTTGGAAAAGATGTTTATGATAAAGTGTAAACTTATATTCGTCTTTCTCCTTCAAAGTGAACGGACGTGTTTTTTTTCTTGCGCTCTCGTTTTTGTGTAATAACTTTGCTAAAAACCATCGGGGTTTATTTAAAACTTCTACATGGCGTTCTTCATAGTTCCCGTTCACTTCGTGTGCATGCATCTATATTTATTTGTGCATTTAATCTCTTTTATTTTCACAATTTAATTGTGCTGCAGTGATTGTTTTTCTTGCATTTTTGCATTCATTTTTGTGCCTCTCCCGTTTAGCCGTTGTTGCGCCGTCGCGACAGCTAAACGTTTCTAATCTTGCTTACTCCCACGCTCTCCTGCTCTCACGCTCTCCCACTCTCCAAATATCTCTGTGCAGCTGCACTTTTATCTTATCTGTCGCTCCCTCTCATTAACGTAACAAGTACAGTGGTAAGTCTTTACAATGTCTTCGAATATCGTCTGCTTTGCTAAAACCTGCAAAAAGGTAATTACGTCTAGTGATCTCACCATCGGCTGCTGGTCGTGCGACAACATTTTGCATGCAAAGTGCATTAAGGTTGCCGGCCGGACGGTTGATGATGTGAGGAAAAATATCGGCTTACGTTATTGTTGCGAAACCTGTCGCGACGTTAAAAGGGAAATGTTGTCTTTCATGCGGCAGACCAAGGGCGGTTTTAAGGAGGTGTTGTCGAGTTTTCATAAAACTCATAACATGTTCTTAGCGCTTGACAAACAATTTAATAGCCTTACGCTATTTAATGAGTTTCCAAGGCGCAAAAAAACTGCAACTGGTGTGCAGCATGTTGACGGATCCCTGCAACCCGCGGCGGGCTCTCAGCAACAGCATCCCTCGGCAAACCCTTCGACCTCAGAATTAACTCCCAGAATTCTGAGATCGAGAGTTAAAAAAGATTCGGTATCCGAATGTGCCGTGGGACTAACCGTTTCCCCGGTAATATCCGCTTCATCCCCTAGGGATCACAAATTTTGACCCCCCATAGCCCCGTCTATTTAACCCCCCAGGGTATAAGGGCCGGACCACCGGCCGATAACGGCACGACAGATACTCAGTCTGTCTTGCCAAATGCCCTTATTTCAATCCCACCTACGAAACAGATATTTGTTTCGCGGCTCTCCCCTGGTCAAACATCATAAGATGTCATTGCCTTTATACGAGGCAAACACAGAGTCTAAAAGTTAAAGTTGAAGGTGGAAACATTTTAATTTTCTTACGCAAGGGACATTTCATCTTTCAAAATAAATGTCCCAAACGAATTCTTTGGCACGATATGCTCTACCAAATTCTGGCCGGACTATGTTGTTGTTAAAGAATATGAAGCTAAGAAGAAGAAACGGCCTGTTGGAATAAGTCTTCCCAAGCCTGATGTGACCAATGCACCATCTACGTCCTCCCACCCTGTCCAAAAAAACTAATCACCTCTCTGTCAATCTCCTATCAGAATGCAAGAGGCTTACGTAGTAAGCTGCCGAAGTTGTATTTTGATAGTTTTGCATTCGCCTCCCATGTTATTGTGTTCACTGAAACCTGGTTAAAGCCGGAGATTCTAAGCTCCGAAGTTTTTCCAGCTGCGTTCACGATTTATCGGCTAGATCGCCCTGTCAGGCGCGGGGGTGGGGACCTCATAGCGGTTAACTCCACTCTCACGTCAGAACTAGTAACCTTCGAGGAATACAGCGATGTTGAATTCCTTTTTGTAAAGCTATTATTCAATGGTAGCTCTATTTTTATTACATGTTCCTACATTCCTCCATTGTCGGAACTTCCTATTTTTTGGAACCACCTTTCCGCCATTCGGATGGTTTCCAACAGACTTTCTGACAGGGACCTTTAGTAGTCTTGGGTTATTTTAATATCCCTGGGGCTATTTGGTCCCTAAATAATTCTTTTAACACACTTCAATCTTCAACACAACATGATTTTATTGCTGGCTTGTTCGACATTTCACTGTCTCAAGTCAACCATGGTCGAAATTCCTTACGGTGCTTGCTTGATTTTTGTTTTGTCTCTGATCCGGCAAGAGTTAGTTTAGCGAGGGTTGCACCGCTGACGCAACCTGCAGATCCCTATCATCCTACTTTCGATGTGACACTCGACATTGGTGCTGATATACAGAATATATCCGATCGT